>SJYV01018956.1:28547-68280 GCA_006410875.1 Neotragus pygmaeus
ATAAACAAACTTATTTAAAAAACAGAAGCAGACTCAAAGATATAGAAAACAAACTTGAGGTCATCCAATCTGAGATAAGTTGAGTGGGGAGACAAGGCCAGTCAGAAGATTCAAATTTTTGTATTGACACATACACACTGCTGAACTTCTCTCATGGCTCAGATGGTAAAGAGTCTGCCTGAGATGCAGGAAACCTGAGTTTAGTCTCTGGGTTGGGAAGACTTTCTGAAGAAGGGAATAGCTACTCACTCCAGTATTCTCGCTTGGAGAATTCCATGGACAGAGATGCACTACAGTCCATGAGATCACAAAGCATTGGACATGACTGAGTGACTAATAATTTCACTTTCATACACACTACTACATAATGTGTTCATTTCACCTGATAGAAAGGTAATGCTCCAAATCCCTCAAAATAGGCTTCAACAATGCATGAACTGAGAACTGCCCAATGTACAAGCTGGATTTAGAAGAGGCAGAAGAACCAGATATCAAATTGCCAACATCCACTGGATCATAGAAAAGTCAAGGGAATTCCAGAAAATTATCTACATCTGCTTCATTGATTACATTAAATAAAGCCTTTGATTGTGTGAATCACAACAAACTATGGAAAATTCTTAAAGACATGGGGATACCAGACCACTTTACTTGCCTTCTGAGAAACCAATATGCAGGTCAAGAAGCACCAGTTAGAACTTGACATGGAAAAACAAATTGGTTCAAAATTCGGAAAGGAGTACAGAAAGGCTATGTATTGTCACCCTGCCTATTTAATTTATTTGCAGAGTATATCATGCAAAATTCCAGACTGGATAAATCACAAGCTGGAATCAAGATTGCCGAGAGAAATATCAATAATTTCAGATATGAAGATGACAACACCCTTATGGAAGAAAGTGGAGAGGAACAAAAGAGCCATTTTATGAAGGTGAAAGAGGAGAGTGAAAAAGCTGGCTTAAAATTCAACATTCAAAAAACTAAGTTCATGGAATCCAGTTCTATCACTTCATGGCAAATAGATGGGGAAAAAATGGCACAAACTTTATTTTCTTGAGCTCCAAATCACTGTGGACACCGACTGCAGCAGTGAAACTAAAAGACACTTTCTCTTTGGAAGAAAAGCAATCCAAACATAGACAGCATATGAAAAAACAGAGACATCACTTGGCTGACAAAGGTCTGTATAGTCAAGACTTTGGTTTTTCCAGTAGTCATATATGGATGTGAAAGTTGGACTGTAAAGAAGGATGAGTGGCAAAAAATTGATTCTTTTGCATCATGGTACTGGAGAAGTCTCTGGGGAGTCTGTTGGACAGCAAGGAGATAAAAACAGTTAGCCCTAAAGGAAAATCAATCTTGAATATTCATTGGACGAACTGAATGCTGAAGCTGAAGCTCTAATAGTTTGGCCATCTGATGGGAAGAGCTGACTCATTGGAAAATACTTTGAATCTGAGATAGCTTGAGGGCATGATGAGAAGGGGTGAGAGAGAACGAGATGGTTGGATGGCATCATTGACTCAATGGACATGAGTTTGAGCAAGATCTGGGAGACAGTGAAAGACAAGGAAACCTGGCATTCTGCAGTCCATGGGGATATCAAAGAGTTGGACATAACTGTGTGACTGAACAAAAACAAGAACTATATATAAAATGGGTAACTTCTAAGAACTTGCTGTATAGAACAGGGAACTCTACTCAATACTCTGTAATAGTATATATGGGAAGATAATCCTAAAAAAAAAAAAGAAAAGAAAAGAAAAAAAAATTGTATATATTTATACATGTAACTGATTCTCCTTGCTGCTGCTGCTAAGTTGCTTCAGTCGTGTCCAACTCTGTGTAACCCCATAGACGGCAGCTCACCAGGCTCCCCTGTCCCTGGGATTCTCCACACAAGAACACTGGAGTGGACTGCCATTTCCTTCTCCAATTCGTGAAAGTGAAGTTGCTCAGTCGTGTCTGACTCTTCGCGGCCCCATGTACTGCAACCTACCAGGCTCCTCCGTCCATGGGATTTTCCAGGCAAGAGTACTGGAGTGAGGTGCCATCACCTTCTCTGGATTCTCCTTGCTATACATCTAAAATTAATGCAACATTTTAAATAAACTATTGTAGTAAACAATCCACTTGTCAATACAAGAAATGAAAGATAAGTGTGTTTGATCCATGGGCATGGAAGATTCCCTGAAGTAGGGTATGACTACCCACTTCAGTACTCCTGCCTGGAAAATTCCATGGCAAGACGAGCTTGGACGGCTAGAGTCCATAGAGCTGCAAAGAGTTAGATATAACTGAGTGACTGAGCAGTCATCAATAAATGTTTTTTAAACAATGATGTCTCAGGAAAGCAGTAAAACTTTCTATGGATAACAGAAATAACTTACCCCTAATTGTGGTGCTGCTGAAATGATAATATGCATATATCTGTTAAGGTTCATATAATTATACACCTGAGAAGTGCGGATTTTAACACGTATAAACTATATGTTAACAAACCTAACTTAAAAAAAAAATGCACATTACTATTGGAAGGTCATTAAGCTTTAGGAATTCAGTAGCAGGACTGATTTTTATACTTATGCTTTACTATTAATGTGGGTGAACTGCTTCCCGTTTGTCAACCATATTCTGTATTATGAAACTATTTCAGGTTATCTTTCACTTTTTAAAATTTTAAACTCTGGATATGTTATTTTTTTTTTCTATTTAGAGTATGTTGCTCCATGATAATGGATAAACAACTTGGCCTGGCCCACCTAGCTGCATTTTAATACATGAAGGTGACAAGTAAAACCATTTTACCTAGAACAGCTATGGTCATGTCCAGCCCTGAAATTAATTTATCCATTACACTAATAGATTTTCAAGTTGTACTATTTTCTTTAATAAAACAGAGACTATGCTGAAGATTTAGCTAATTCCTCATCATTTTGTGAACTCATCAGTCTTTTTTTTTTTTATTTTAAATTTATTTATTTATTTATTTTTTAAATTAACATGTCGATGTATGGCAAACCCAATAGAGTATTGTAAACTCATCAGTCTTTTTATGTTGTTCTTCCTCACAATTTGCAGTTGCTTTCCATTGATTTTGACTACAGAAATTTGACCAAGATTTTGTGTTTTGTTTTTTTGCAAAAAAAAATGGAATATTAAATTATTGGTTAAGATTCTGAAATATTAGACCTGCATGACTGAAGTACTGCAGAAAAATGAAAATCAGTTCAGTTGGAGAATCTATTAATAAATAAATTTAAATGTAATTCAATTTCATAAAACTGTTATGCATAAAATTGCTCCTAAGAATTATAAATAGATATTGTGTGTTATTTTGATTAATGAATAATTAAGAAAGTATATATTTGAAATCCTAGTTCTTTAATTTGCGTTGTGAATTTAAAGACTAATTTTCCTTTATTGGCAAGACTCTAGAGCAATGGATTTAAAAGCCTCTATAGCAGTAGTTTAAAAAGGAAAAAGAAAAAACAAAAGAAGTGCAATGGCCAATTGCTATTTTGTGTGGAAGGCAAAAAGTTTAAATTACATTTTTCTTTTATTCAACAAGCACAATTTAAATTTATGCTCTGCACAAAATGCTGTGCTGTCAAGGATGCGTAAAATTTCTGCCCTCCCATAGGCTGCATCTAGTGGGATTGACTGATAAGTAAGTCACTGTACAAATTGAAATTCGACATGCTGTAGGAGTGCAGAAGATGGAGCAATCAATCCTGACTTGTGGGATAAGAAATACTTTTCAGTTAGATCTTAAAAAATGAGTGAGTTCCCAAATAGGAGAAGTAGAAAAAACATTATAAATGGCGGGAAAACTAAAAAGATAAGAAATAATAATTTTTCAGGGGCAGAAAAATAATGTACTGTGACATATGAAATATGTAACCGTATAAGAAAAAAATTGTGTCTATAGGAATTTAGTCCATAACATGAAAGGCAATTAAACCTCTTAAAGAACTTGCCTGCCAATGCAGGAGATAAGAGACGTAGGTTCAATTCCTGGGTCAGGAAAATACCCTGGAGGAGGGTATGGCAATCCACTCCAGTACTCTTGGCTGGAGAATCTCATAGACACAGAAGCCTGCAGGCTACAGTCCACAGGGTAGCAAAGAGTCGGGCAGGACTGAAGTGACCTACCACTTAGAAGGAAAGTAAATATTCAGTACTCATAGTTAGCTTCCACTTGTCATCATCTGTCCTATGTCTGTTTTTTTTTTTTTTTTTTTCCCCAGTAGATTCTATCTTAATGAGGAAAAGAACAGTTTTGATATCACCAGAACTGAGCACAGAGCCTTGCATGTACTTGAAAGCTAATGAATATTTATTAAGTAAATGAGTTAACATCATACTAAGGCTTTTCATATATATTGTATGTTGCAAATGAGATATCAAACTGCACAGAAAGAAATTTAAAAAAAAATTGAAGAAAGAGGTGAAATAACCCAAATCTTGCTTCAAAAATATCACATAAAGTTTACAAAATGGATTGTATAAAATTCAGAAGAAACTGGAGATGGGAGATGAGTCAGAAAATATTCAGTCCAGTTCAGTTCAGTCGCTCAGTCGTGTCTGACTCTTTGAGACACCGCGGACTGCAGCATGCCGTCTTCCTGTCCATTACCAACTTCTGGAGCTTACTCAAACTCATGACCATCACATCGGTGATGCCATCCAACCATCTCATCCCCTGTCATCCCCTTTTCCTCTCGCCTCCCAGCCTCACGGTCTGTTCAAACGTGTCAGCTCTTCGCATCAGGTGGCCAAAGTATTGGAATTTCAGCTTCAGTATTAGCCCTTCCAATGAATAGTCAGGACTGATTTCACTTAGGATGGACTGTTAGGATCTCTTTGCAGTTCAAGGGACTCTCAAGAGTCTTCTCCAACACCACAGTTTAAAAGCATCAATTCTTTGGCACTCAGCCTTCTTCACAGTCCAACTCTCACATCTAAACATGACCACTGGAAAAACCAATTTAGGCACCATATTAAAAAGTGGAGACATTATTTTACCAACAAAAGTCCATCTAGTCAAAGTTAAATAAGCAGGGTGACAATATATAGCGTTGACATAGTCCTTTCGTAATTTGGAACCAGTCTGTTGTTCCATACCCAGTTCTAACTGTTGCTTGTTGACCTGCATACAGATTTCTCAGGAGACAGGTGAGGTGATCTGGTAATCCCTTCTCTTTATGAATTTTTCACAGTTTGCTGTGATCCACACAGTCAAAGGCTTTGATCTAGTCAATAAAGCAAAAGTAGATGTTTTTCTGGAGCTCTCTTGCTTTTTTGATGATCCAGCAAATGTTAGCAATTTGATCTCTGATTCTTCTGACTTTTCTAAATCCAGCTTGATTATCTGGAGGTTCGCAGTTCACATACTGTCGAAGTAGGCGAGATGAAAATTGAGAAGACCATATGAATTAAAGATTAAAATATAAGTATAATTAATGGAATTTGGAATGGAATTAGATGTGAGTGTTATACATCAACAGTGACTCTAAGAGTAACCTTAATTAAAGATAGAAATAAAAGGAAATTGACAGCCTCTTAAAAAATACAAATTTCATTTTTATAAGTCTTTCCTAAGCACTTTACATATTGGAGCCCTGCAATGCCAGTTGGAGGGAAAGACACCCCACTAAAATTTGATGCCTCTTTATATCAGTGGTTCTAGAAGTATAATCCTTGATCTTTCAAACATTTCCCTCAAAAGTTATTAGAAGTGCAAATTATCAGGACTCAGCTCAGATTTACTTAGTCAAAACCCTTACTGATGAGTTTTAATTAGTGTTTTAATAACCTATGATGATAATTCTGGTATATACTCAAGTCAGAAAAGCACTGCTTCATAAGATTCTGTGTACTTCTACCCTGAAACGTAATTAGTTCAGAGAATGGCCCATCTCAATACATCAGGTTATTTAACATCTCTGTGCTTGAGAATCATTAGGGTGATTCAAAATAAAAATTGTATGATGTTGGACACTAAATTCAGCAAATCTGTTCAGCAATAAAACATAGGGATAAAATTTTGGAATTTGCTAGTAATTCCAATAAGTATGATGTTATTTGTGTTAAGCCTATTTTAACTTTTACTTAGGATAATGTCATATACAAAACTATGTGGAATTGTTATACCTTTGTTTTATATTGCTAATGACTCTCTTAGGTTTTAAAATTTCTATTTTACCATGAACATAATTGTACCGTTTGTTAGCACTCCTAGACTAAATTTTAGTTATTATTGATATTAATATTTGAAGACTATTATCATTTTGTTCAGGTCTGTTATCTTCAACTTTTCTCTAACATTTTAGTTTAAGTGTATTTTAGATGATAAAATTTAGCACACTTTGTTTTCCTAAATGAGAGACTGTTTTCTAACTTGTGAATATAAGCCATTTACATTTACTAAGATTGCTAATGCAATTGTACTAATGTGAATCCTGTTTTACTTTATACTTACAGTACTTTTTATTTTCTTCCTTTTATTCCTTTACAAATTTCTATTGGAACAGTCATATTTCTTTTTTCCAATGACTTTTAGTTAGTCTTATTTTTAAAGAGCTTTATTCAGTTATGATTGATGTACATTAACTGCATATTTTTATTTTAATAAATTTATTTATTTTAATTGGAGGTTAATTACTTTACAATATTGTATTGGTTTTGCCATACATCAACGTGTATCCACCACAGCTATACACGTGTTCCCCTTCCTGAACTCTCCTCCCTCCTCCCTTCGTGTACCATCCCTCTGGGTCATGCCAGTGCATCAGCCCCAAGCATCCAGTATCATGAATAGAACCTGTACAGGCAATTCATTTCATATACGATATTATACATGTTTCAATGCCATTCTCCCAAATCATCCCACCCCCTCCCTTTCTCACAGAGTCCAAAAGACTGTTCTACACATCTGTGTCTCTCTTGCTGTCTCACATACAGTGTTATTGTTACCATCTTTCTAAATTCCATATATATGCTTTAGTATAATGTTTTGGTGCTTTTCTTTCTGGCTTACTTCACTCTGAATAATCGGCTCCAATTTCATCCACCTCATTAGAACTGATTCAAATGTATTCTTTTTAATGGCTGAGTAATACTCCATTGTGTATATGTACCACAGCTTTCTTATCCATTCATCTGCTGATGGACATTTAGGTTGCTTCCATGTAGTGGATTATAAACAGTGCTGTGAAGAACACTGGGGTACACGTGTCTCTCTTAATTCTGGTTTCCTCCGTGCGTATGCCCAGCAGTGGGTCATTTAAATTACTTGTATTTTTGTCTATTTAAAAATTTTTGTACAAATATTGTTTTTATTTGTATTGCTTAAAAACAGGAGTGGAATGGATGGATATGATAAATACTTGTATAAAGTGTGTAGAAATTGCAAAACATTTTATAAGCTGATTGTACCAATTTACCATACTTTTATAGCAGTCAGGGTTTTAGTTGCTTCATGTCCTTGTAATTCTTTTTAATTTTAGTTATTCTAATAGGTGCATAGTGGTATCACAATTTGTTTTTTAATTGGGCATCACTTCACTCTTTATATAAGATCTGATTTTTGATGTATAAACTTTTCCTCTAAAGAAATTCTTGTAAATTTCTAAGAGNAATCTGTTATTTAGTGTCTAAAATAAATTTGGGTGAAATTCTCATTAATTTTTCAAATATTTCTGTTGTTCTTTTTTCTTCTTCTTCTAGTAGTCTCACTATATTGTATATATTATACCTTTAGATGTCTGACAGTCCTTGGATATTATATTTGATTTGTTTTTAATTTGCTGCCTTTTTTATCTTTGCTTTTCAGTTTTTAAAATTTCTATTAATATTTCCTCAAGCTCAGAGCCTTTCCTCAGCTTTGTTCAGTCTGCTAGTAAGTCTTTCAAGGGTATTGATAATTTCTGTTAGTGTTTTTTTATTTCTAGATCTTTAGCATTTATTTTTGCTCTTTCCTTGGATTTTGCATTTCTCTGCATATATTTTACATCTGTTTGTACATGGTGTCTACTTTATCCACTCAAGATCTTAGCATATTAATCATGTTTTACATTTCTGAAATTCTAACAATCCTGCTATGCCTCATTCCAATGTTTTCTCTGTCTCTTCAATTTTTCTTTCTTTCTTTCTTTCTTCTTTTTTTTTTCTTTTTGTAAATATCTGTTGGTGGTAAGACATGATGTATTGGATGAAAGGAACTGCTATGTTGGTCTTTAGTAATCTTCTGAGTAGTAAGGGAAGAAGAATCATTCTACAGTTATATCATTGGGTCTCAGTCTTCTGGTGAGCCTGAGCCTCTGGACTTGACCTATGCAAGTGTTTCTCAGTTTTTTCCTGCATACTTTTGGGGAACAGGATTGATATATTGCACTTGAGTTTAGTATTTCCCTTCTCCCACATTAAATAATAATAATAATAATAATAATAATAAAATAAAAACTAGAATCAGCTGGAGTTGAGTATTTTTCTTCCCTTGTGTTAGTTAGGTTCTGATGATACTCCAACAAGTTAATATAGCTACTGTGATAGTATAGTTACCTAGTTTCCCTTGAGGTCAGATCTTGTTAAGAACAGAGTGCTTTAATCTAATGCTTAAAATCATCAGTTTTCTTCTCTCTGTGCTCAAAGCACAAAGGGATTTTCCTCTATTTACTGTGGCACTTGATCAAGCTCATGGAGTTAAATCTCACAATATTGTGGAGTTCCACCTATGACCTGGTTCTTCTGGAGTTTTTTTTTAATTCTCAGATTTGTGCACTCTGAGCCTTTAGTAACTTTTCAATTATACTTCATGTTATTGTACTCCACACTGGCTCCTGAGACGGTTTCTGCTCATGAGTTTACTCCTGTAAATTGTAACTCAGTTTTTCTTTTGTCAGTCTAACTAAATGTTTTTCAGCTTTGTTCACATTATTTTGTTAGATTTATACTTAAATATTCAACTTATTGTACTACTAAACATTTTTTAATTCAAATATCATTGTTCATTTCTAGCATATAAAAAATAATCAAGTAAAATAAAGCAATCAAACTAAAATTGTATATATTAAACTTCTATGTTTTGATTTTTTTATAATTGTACACTAATTCTAAGAGATTTTTTAAAACTATATATTTTTTAAAGCTTTATATGAAGACAATTAAGTCATCTGTGTGTAGCAATAGTTTTATTTCTTTCTTTTGTGAAAAAAAATTAAAATAGAGAACCAAGAAAATGCTCTAAAATGAAACTAAGAGGTCATTGAGGAAATGCATCTAAGCCTGGATGGAATTTGATCTTTGTCCACTTTCTGTCTTAACAAAGACATCTACAAGATCTGTCAGAAATGCAAGATATTTATTGGAACCTTTCCCTAATATAACTCATGTAAGCTTATTTACTTATCAGATACTTACCCTAAAAAATGAAATGAAATGAAATGAAATAAGATTCATGCAGGCTTGCATCAAAGTCAATTACAGCTCTCATTGGCAACTGTAACAATCTCATGATTTTTTTTTTTTTTTTGGTCATTACAAATTCCTGACTCTTCCTCTTTCTTGGAGTACTTTTTTTTTCTACCCAAACCTGTGTCTACAGAATTGCAATTCTTAAGATCCCAAGTAAAACTATTTGTTTTCTATTGTCTTTATATAGCTATCCTTTGACATCACATGGTGTCAGAATGAGAATCCAAAGTGACTCACTTCTACCTCAGCATTGTTGAAGATGGCACTGTCAATAGGCAGCTGCCAATCAGAACCCTGACTTCTTTAATACTTAGAAGTCCTACTCCTGTAAATTTCTCTTGTACTGTCAAGAACTTGAAAATTTGTTGGTTCACTTGAGGATTATTTAAGATTCCTAATCTATTTGCACACTCAAGTGGAACAAAAATGCTATAGGTAAAGATAACAAAAATAGTAAACATCTTTTGATCAGTATTTTGAGCCCTCCAAATGTAATAATGAATTGCTTCCATCAGAGAGACTAAATCACAACTATCTTAAAAGATTTCCAAATTAGAAAAATCCTCTCAAACTCTGAGAACTCTCTCTGCTCCATCCTGTTCCACTGAATATCCATCACAGTGTTCTCCTTCTCGCTATTCATCTGTTTCTGATTTTCCTTTTATAGCACCAAGATTTTAAATACTTATTCTATTACATATTTGTTCCTTGCTTCCCCCTTAAATACCAAATTCCATAGATACTCAAGTCCCTTATATAAAATCTTAGAGTGTTTACTTATAACCTAAGCACATCCTCCTTATACTTTAAATAATCTATAAATTACTTATAGTACTTTATAAAATATAAATGCTTATAAATTGTTATACATAAAAATGTAAGTACTATGCAAACTGTTACAAGCATGCAGCCAATTCATGTTTTGCTTTTAGAAGCTTTCTAAAATGGTTTCTCCAAATATTTTTGATCTGTGCTGCTGCTGCTGCTGCTGCTGCTGCTAAGTCACTTCAGTCGTGTCCGACTGTGTGACCCCATAGACGGCAGCCTACCAGGCTCCCCCGTCCCTGGGATTCTCCAGGCAAGAACACTGGAGTGGGCTGCCATTTCCTTCTCCAGTGCATGAAAGTGAAAAGTGAAAGGGAAGTCGCTTAGTCGTGTCCGACTCTTACCGACCCCATGGACTAGTTGGTTAAATTCATGGAGGTGGTACTAGTAGATAATGCGGGCTTAACAAATATATTGCCCCATTTTTCTCTCTCTCTCTCAGTGATTCTCTGAAGAATTATTAGGTATAAAAATAACGTTATAGAAATAGGCACATACTTGCTGTTTCCAGGAGCTAAGGAGGAGGGGAAGGTGAAAGGATAGTAGATTGGGCTATAACAAGGTGATATAAAGGATGCTTGTGGTGATGGGAATGTCCCATGCCTTGACAACACCAATATATATGCTATTGCCATGCTGTGCTCACTCAGCTATGTCTGAAAATCCATCCTTGCAATGGACTGGAGCCCATTAGGTTCCTCTGTCCATTGAATTTTCCAGGTAAGAATATTGGAGTAGGTTGTCATTTCCTACTCCAAGGTAATTTCCTGACCCAGGGATTAAATCCATGTCTCCTGCATCTCCAGCATTGGCAGGCAGATTCATTACCACTGAGCAACCTTGGAAGCCTTTAGCTATAGATAGATAGATATATGAACGTGAAAATCTTTAAGAAATTGAAAATCCACTGACGGGGAACTCATTTGAAACTCCTAAATTAGTCTATTTTCACAATCATTCATTTGATGACAGGGTTTTTTAAATGAAATTCATTCTTGAGGTTCACTAAGCAACATTCTTTGCCTGAAATGTTCCCTTACTATCTCTAATTTTCTTGAAGAGATCTCTAGTCTTTCCCATTCTGTTATTTTCCTCTATTTCCTTGCATTGATCACTGAAGAAGGCTTTCTTATCTCTTCTTGCTCTTCTTTGGAACTCTGCATTCAGATGCTTATATCTTTCCTTTTCTCCTTTGTTTTTCACCTCTCTTCTTTTCACAGCTAGTTGTAAGGGCTCCCCAGACAGCCTTTTTGCTTTTTTGCACTTCTTTTCCATGGGGACGGTCTTGATCCCTGTCTCCTGTACAATGTCATGAACCTCCATCCATAGTTCTTCAGGCACTCTATCAGATCTAGGCCCTTAAATCTATTTCTCACTTCCACTGTATAATCATAAGGGATTTGATTTAGGTCATACCTGAATGGNGGAAAATCCCATGGACGGAGGAGCCTGGTAGGCGGCAGTCCATGGGGTCGCTAAGAGTTGGTCACGACTGAAGCGACTTAGCAGCAGCAGCAGCAGTGTTAGTATTATTAAGCTGGCTTCCCTCCACACGGAAGGACAATCCTAGGCGTAGTGCCCGCCTGCGCCCAGAGATGATCCTGGTCGGGAAAAGGGGTCACCCCTCCTCCCCTGAGCCCCGCCTACCCAGAACATCCTGCGGAGCGCGCCACCAGAGGGCGCTCCAGGTCACCGCATCTCCTTGCAGCGGCCGCCAGAGGCAGCGGGGACAGGTTTTGCTGCCTGTCCCACCTGCTGGGGCCTCTCTCTCCCCACCCATCTCCCTTTCCTTCTTCTTCTCGTTCTCTTTCAGGCCTTCCTATAAGAAGTGGGGGCTGTACATGGCCTTCTCCATGGAGAGAACTCCACATACCCATCCGCTACCTGCAGCCAGTTCCTCTCAGCCCCTCACTGTGCAGTCACAGGCCACATGACTTTCTGAGATGGAAAAGGCTTGTCGGGGTCTCTCTGCTTCACCTCACTGAAGGTGAATCTAAGGCAGTGAAACAAAGTGTTAAACTTGGAATTTTTCTTTTTTGTCCTGATAGCTCGTGAGGTCTTAGCTCCCAACCAGAGATCCAGCCCAAGCCTCTGCAGTAGAAGTGCAGAGTCTTAACCGCTGGACCGCCAAGACTGGATGTGTATCTTGACTCTGTCACTTAAGACCTGGGCCGCCTTGAGTTGGTTCCCTAATCTCTCTGAGTTCAGACTGCAAACGTTCCAGCCTCTTAGGGATGTGGGAAGTTACACATGCAACATGTTTATCGCTGTGCCTGGAGCTTCCCTGGTGGCTCACACCATAATCTTTCTGCAATGTGGGAGGCCTGGGTTCGATCCCTGGATGAGAAGATGTCCTGGAGAAGGAAACAGCTACCCACTCCAGTATTCTTGCCTGGAGAATCCCATGGACAGAGGAGCCTGGTGGGCTACAGTCCATGGGGTTGCAGAGTCCATACGACTGAGAGACTACTAGTTTTGGCTTCTGGAGAGAGCTATTATCATCGTGAAAGTTGCCTACTTAANTTAATAATAAAAATTAGGAGGCAACTAATAAATGAAACTCAAGAGGCTTTTAAACCCATCTTAGTTTTGTAAAATATGTATGCATGTGTGTGTGTGTATATATGTATATATATTCATACATTCATTTGAATATATATATTCATTTTCCCCTAATTTTTTTTTAATTTCCCTTAAAGGTTTTAAATCTCCTAAAAATTGAATAAGTAACTTCTAGCTACTTTTCTGATCAGATAAAAAAATCAGAGACTTAAATCAAGTGTGAATTGTACACATGGTTGCTGCTCAGTTGCTCAGTCATGTCCAACTCTTTGCAACCTCACAGACTACAGCATGCCAGGCTTCCCTGTCCTTCACTATCTCCCAGAGTTTGCTCAAACTCATATCCGCTGAGTCAGTGATGTCAACCAATGATATTATCCCCTGTCGTCCCCTTCCCCTCCTGCCCTCAATCTTTCCCAGTCTCAAGGTCTTTTACAATGCATCAACTCTTTGCATTAGGTGTCCAAAGTATTGGAGCTTCAGCTTCAGCATCAGTCCTTCCAATGAATATTCAGGGTTTGATTTTCNCCAATGATATTATCCCCTGTCGTCCCCTTCCCCTCCTGCCCTCAATCTTTCCCAGTCTCAAGGTCTTTTACAATGCATCAACTCTTTGCATTAGGTGTCCAAAGTATTGGAGCTTCAGCTTCAGCATCAGTCCTTCCAATGAGTATTCAGGGTTTGATTTTCTTTAGGATTGACTCCTTTGATCTCCTTGCTGTACAAGGGACTCTCGCAAGGATCTTCTCCAGTACCAGTTCCAAAGCATCAATTATTTGGCTCTCAGCCTTCTTTATGGTCCAACTCTCATATTCATATATACATAAATACTGGAGAAAACATAGTTTTGACTAGATAGACGTTCGTCAGTGAAGTGATTTCTCTGCTTTTTAACGCATTCTGTTTGCCATAGCTTTTCTTTCAATGAGCAACTGTCTTTAATTCCATGACTGCAGTCACTGCCCATGGTGATTTTGGAGCTGAAAAAATAAAGTTTTATACTTTTTTTTTCCATTTCCCCCCATCTATTTTGATGAAGTGATGGTACTGGATACCTGTTCCCCACCCAGAATCACACTCAGGTCCCCTGCATTGGGAGCACTGGTCTTATCCACTGAACCACCAGGGGAATTCCTTCTACACATTTAAATATAGCTGATCACTCTATATCAAAGTTAGATCATTTTAAAGAGAATATCTATCTTCCACTTAATGATAAATCTAAGTCAAATTTGGGCCAAAAATACTGTACGAAAATTTAGCAAAAATCTCAGAAATTTATCTCCTCCCGACCTCCCACATATTGAAGAGATGGTCCCATTTGAACCACAAGAGAAAGGATGCAAGTCACAGCCAAAAGTAGCGTTCTGAATAAAAACTATTTCTTTGCCACCAAAAGAAGCACAGAAAATTCTTTCCATTAACTCTAAAACATAGTACTGCTTCAAAACACTAATTAGTTTGTGATATCTCTCTAGGGCAGGAATTCACAACTATACATAATCAACATCTCATTTCTATTGCAAATATTTAGAGAAATTATGTTTTACTTTTTTAAATAAATGCCACCTTTTCAAATCAATATAACTTAATTGTAATATAACAAATCAGTAAAAAATGCAATTTATAATTCATTGATACATATTTAAATATGTAAATACTCAGGTATTTAGATTCAATAATAAAATCATTTTATTAGATTTTACTAGATTACATAATAAAATATTCTGAATTTTAAACTTATGTATAGGATCACTGTGAATGTAAAAGTTTGGATTCCTCTTTAACAGAGACTTAGGTTCTAAATTCTGACAATTATACTAGATACTTCTCATGCATAAATGTCTAATGGAACATTTACAATGCATATAGTATATAAGAGAATTACTCATGATTATGTTTGTTCTTTTCATTGTAGAATACCTAACATTTTTGGCACCTGCTCACTTATGCAAATTTACCTCCTAACATTGTAGCAATAAAAACATCTCCACCAAAATCCAAGACAATGTACCTTCCCCTCCGAGAAACACTGCCTTCACAGTTTGAGTGTACAGGGACATCTGGAGGGATATCCTTGTTATCACAGTAGGAAAAGGCAGTCAGGATTCTTTACTACTAGTGAATGTCAACTGGAGTGGATGGAGGAAAAGAATAAGAGATACATAAACGCTTAAGAGACAATAAGAAAGACTTTCAGAACATTGAAGCAAAAGATTGATGGGAACTTCAGGTTGCACCAATAATAGTGATTCTAATTTTATTCAAACATATAACATAGTAAGGATACTCTCCTATACATTTATATAGAAAATCATTATCTATATGTTGTCTACATGGAAGAAGGATTTGTGCATTCATGCTAACACATATAATTTCAAAGGCATACATGGATAAACCTATAATTTAATCTTATTCAATCAATTTCTATTGAGAATTTATTTTACATTAATTATCAGGGTATATCAGTTCAGTTCAGTTGCTCAGTCATGTCCGACTCTTTGTGACCCCATGGACTGTAGCATGCCATGTCTCCCTGTCCATAACCAGCTCCCAGAGTTTACTCAAACTCATGCCGATTGAGTCGGTGATGCCATCCAGCCATCTCACCCTCTGTCATCCCCTTCTCCTCCTGCCTTCAATCTTTCTCAGCATCAAGGTATTTTCTAATGAGTCATTTCTTCAAATCAGGTGGCCAAAGTATTGGAGTTTCAGCTTCAACATCAGTCCTTCTAAACAATACTCAGGACTAATTTCCTTTAGGATGGACTGTTTGGATCTCCTTGCAGTCCAAGGGACTCTCAGGAGTCTTCTTCAACACCATAGTTCAAAAGCACCAATTATTTGGCCCTCAGCTTTATTTATAGTCTAACTCTCACATCCATACATGACTACTGGGAAAACCAAAGCCTTGACTAGATAGACCTTTGTTGGCAAAGTAATGCCTCTGCTTTTTAATATGCTGTTTGGGTTGGTCAGAACTTTCCTTCCAAGGAGTAAGCATTTTTTAATTTCACAGCTGCATGAAATGTCATAGCTGCATTAATCTCACCATCTGCAGTGATGTGGGAGCCCCCCAAAAATAAAATCTGTCACTATTTCCACTGCTTCCTCATTTATTTGCCATGAAGTGATGGGATCAAATGCCATGATTTCAGTTTGCTGAATGTTGAGCTTTAAGTCAACTTTTTCACTCTTCTCTTTCACTTTCATCAAGAGGCTCTTCAGTTCTCTTCACTTTCTGCCATTAGGGTGGTGTCATCTGCATGTCTGAGATTACTGATATTTCTCCCAGCAATCTTCATTTAGCCCAGCTTTTCTCATAATGTGTTCTGCATATAAGTTAAATAAGCAGGGTGACAATATACAGCCTTGGCCTACAACTTTCCTTATTTGGAACCAGTCTGTTGCTCCAAATCCAGTTCCAACTATTTCTTCCTGATCTGCATACAAATTTCTCAAGAGTCATGTCAGGTGCCCTGGTATCCCCATTTCTTTAAGAATTTATGGTGATGCACAAAATCAAAGGCTTTGGAATAGTCAATGAAGCACAAATAGATGTTTTCCTGGAACTCTCTTGCTTTTTGGATAATCCAGCGGATGCTGGCAATTTGATCTCTGGTTCCTCTGCCTCTTCTAAAACAACCTTGAACATCTGGAATTTCATGGTTCATGTACTGTTGAACCCTGGCTTGGAGAAGTTTGAGCATTACTTTACTAGCATGTGAGATAAGTGCAATTGTGCAGTAGTCTGAGCACTCTTTGGCATTCTTTGGCATTTCCTTTCTTTTATATTGGAATGAAAATTGACCTTTTCCAGTCCTGTGGCCCCTGCTGAGTTTTCCAAATTTGCTGGCATACTGAGTGCAGCACTTTCACAGCATCATCTTTTAGGATTTGAAATAGCTCAACTGGATATGTAAATTCATATATATAGCTCAGGGTATATATAAATGAAAACAAAACCTTGTCTTAGGGAGGATTAAATTTTCTTTTATACTAATTCTGGCTGGTCTAATTATTAAATTGGCATGAGACAGACTAACAGAAGAAAATTAAAGCTATTAATAGCTTAATAACATGTATACATGTGCCAGCTACAAATCGGCACTTGCCATTGACCCTTGCCAACTATCCATACAAGGATTAAATCATATGCTGTTGCAGCTGCTGATTTTCAACAGCCCCTGAAAGGAGCGGAGGATTGAAGAGCAGAAATGAGCCACTCTGTCCTCTGCCTTGTACTGGGCAAGAGTGAACTCTTTAGTCTTCAAATAACTTTTCTAAATATTTCATAAAATTAACTTTCAAAGTTTGCTAACATTGTGTTCCCCTCCTCCTTTTACAGTTTCTGTGCCTTAACTATACTAGTTGGTTTTCTCAGTGCTTGTCCTAAAGTTTTCCTCCTCTCTCTTTCTAGTCCCCAGCCAAAATTGCTCTTTTTACATCACCATATATATCAATGTATCAAACCACTCCAGTATTCTTGCGTGGAAAAATTCCACAGACAGAGGAACCTGGAGGGCTATAGTCCATGGAGTTGAAAAGAGTTGGACACAACTGAGCAATTGAGCACATATATCAATTTATAACAGTTTGACTATAATTAAAATAGTCTATTGTATACTTGACATTTGCTAAAAGTTAGATCTCAAGTCTTTTCACAAGCAGTCGCGCCAGCAGCCGACCCCGGCCTGATGATCTGGAGATCTAAGTTCAATCGAGATCCAACTCACTTGTGGAGAAGAAACAGGTGCTATAAAAAATGCACCTTAGACTGGTGATTCGTGAGACGTTGTGGGGTGGGAGGTGGGAGGGGGATTCGGGATTGGGAGCTTGTGTACACCTGTGGTGGATTCATGTTGATGTATGGCAAACCCAATAGAGTATTNCCCTCCCACCTCCCACCCCACAACGTCTCTCTGGATCATCCCCGTGCACCAGCCCCAAGCATCCTGCAAATCAATTTGACATTTTCACTATTGCATGTTTCCTATACAAGTCATTTTATAGATTAATTTTTGCAATTTTTGTGTCTGTGTTCTGCCTTTTAGAGGATAATTTGCAATATTTGAATGGGATATGAAATGGAAGCCATGATACTATTTTTATGGGTTGATAACATTAATATTTGTATTTAATTTAGCTTCTGCCACTAAGTGAAACAGGAGGAAAGGGAACAGGGTAACATTCGAAAGAATGACATATTCTGACACACATAGCCTGGCACAACATAAACTGTTTATATCAAAAGGGTCCAAGATGGCCGGCAAGTCAACTTGACTAGAACTTGATCCTTGATATAAGCTGCTGCTGCTAAGTCACTTCAGTCATGGCCGACTGTGTGCGACCCCATAGACGGCAGCCCACCAGGCTCCGCCGTCCCTGGAATTCTCCAGGCAAGAACACTGGAGCGAGTTGCCATTTCCTTTTTCAATGCATGGAAGTGAAAAGTGAATGTGAAGTTGCTCAGTCATCTCCAACTCTTCGCGACCCCATGGACTGCAGCCTACCAAGCTCCTCTGTCCATGGGATTTTCCAGGCAAGAGTACTGGAGTGGAGTGCTATTGCATATAAGCTCATTGTAACAAATCAGCAAGCTAATTGACACAACCAGATGCCCCACGACAGTTTCAAGGTCAATCATCAAAGACCAAAAAGTAGGCAGTGGCCCAACCACTGGAAATCTTAACTCCTTCCCCAAAATAGTTGAAANCATGGACTGCAGCCTACCAAGCTCCTCTGTCCATGGGATTTTCCAGGCAAGAGTACTGGAGTGGAGTGCTATTTCATATAAGCTCATGGTAACAAATCAGCAAGCTAATTGACACAACCAGATGCCCCACGACAGTTTCAAGGTCAATCATCAAAGACCAAAAAGTAGGCAGTGGCCCAACCACTGGAAATCTTAACTCCTTCCCCAAAATAGTTGAAATAATCCTCCCACTCATTAACCTTTGTTTGAAATTACCCAGCCCACAAAAGCTAACCTCAAAACAACAACAACAACAACACATTTTGAGGCCCACTGCAATGGTCCAACTCTCTGTGGAGTGTGTTTCTGAATATATCCACTTCTTACCTATCACTTTTTCTTTCACTGAATTCTTTATGTGATGAAACATCAAGAACATAAGCTTCATTTGGTCTTGAAACTAGGTCTGTGACCTTACTTGTAAGATCATGGGTTTTGGCCAGGTTCAAGTTCCAGCCACATGGGTTCAACTCCAAAGCAGGGTTTGGCTGGCTTCTAGTCTCAGTCTTGTGGATTTGAGTCCCGAACTAGGTTTTAACTGGATTTGAGTTCTGGCACATATGTTCAAGTCCCAACCTCAGGTAAATGATTTCATAAACAACTCTAATAATATGAAATACTTCTTAAAGTTTATTGCACCTGTATATATTTCACTGGTCAGCAATTGCATTTCAGTTACACCTTCCTAGTGTCATGTTATTTTGCAATAATAAATCATTATATTTTAAAATGGATGAATATTGTTTATGTGATGAGGCAAACAAATATGTCTAGGGACTTTCCTGTTGTCTCAGTGGTGAAGAATCTGCTTGCAAATGCAAAAGAAATGTGTTTGATCCTTGGTCCTGAAAGATCTCACATGCTGCAGAGCAACTAAGCCAGTGAGCCATAACTACTGAGACTGTGCTCTAGAGCCTGGGAGCTGCAATAACTGAATCCATGTGCCACAGCTACTGAAGCCCACTCCCCTTAGAGACCATGCTCTGCAACAAGAGAAACCACAGCAATGAGAAGCACATGCACCACGAGTAGGGAGATGTTCCAAGAGAAATGCAACAAGAGAAAAAGCATATGCAGCAATGAAGATCAGCACAGCCAAAAAATAAAATTGTTGCAGGAAAGGGGACCCCTTCCGGGCCAGAGAGTGGACTCTTGTCTAACACTCAGACTGGTGATGGGATTAGTTTCTGGGTTCTCTTTGGCCAATCATTCAGACTCAGGTTCCTTTCTGGTGTCACATGCATTGCTCAGCCAAGATGGATACTAGAGAGAATTCTGGGATGTTGTCTGTCATGGGGTGTCTCTTTTTGCCCTTTCCTGAACTCTCTGGTTGGTGGTGGCTTATTAGTTCCATTTCCTTACTAGGACCTCCTGTTGTAAAATAAATCGCAGAAATGGTTACTATGATGTCTGGCACCAGTGGGCAGTTTCAGTCAGTGGGCTTCCACTGACAGAAATATTTTAAAATATTTTCATCATTTCAAAAAAAAAAAAAAAAGAAAGAAAGTATTTTCAAGGATAAAAATGTAATTAATTGGAAGCTCCTTGGTGGTCCACTGTTTAAAATTCTGCATTTCAATACAGGTGATGTGGGTTCAATCCCTGGTCAGGGAACTGAGATCCCACATACCTCAAAGCAACTAAGACAAACTGCCATAACTATAGAACCCACATGTTACAACTAGAGAATCCATATACCACAATGAAGTGTGCTGCGTGATGAAATGAAGATTCAGACCCAGCCAAATAAATAAATAAATATTTTAAAGAATGTAATCAGTTAAGCTGACATTTATTAAGTTCTTGGCCTGATCAAACATAGTTGCTGTCAGTTTCACAAAAGGAGAAAAAATCAGATATGGAGTGGGAGGTGGGAGGGGGATGCAGGATTGGGAGCTCGTATACACCTGTGGCAGATTCATGTCAATGTATGGCACAACCAATATGGTATTGTAAAGTAAAATAAAGTAAAAATAAAATTTAAAAAAAAAAAGAAAGAAGGAAACTGTCCAGAGAGTGACATTATTAACATTTTCTCTTTGTTTGCTTTGCAACTTATGCTCAAAATGCTAAAACAGAAAAATAATAATAATAATAAAGTTCTTATTATAGGTTTGCCAAGGGTGTATGATTGTTTACTTGATAAGTAATGGATCTTTATTGCTGTGTGGCTTTTTCTTAGATTAGAACCTTACAGTCTCCTACTGAGATAATATAGTCCTTCATTTATTATTGACTACAGTGTTTGAAGAGCATAACAAAGTCTGATATTCTGCTATTTTAATATTATATTAAATAAAACTTAGTACTGGGTTATACATTTCTACAAATTGATGAATTTGTTAAATTTGTTTTTCAGGCTACATTTATTATCTTTTACTAATTTTACTTTTGGTGCTGAAATATTGCATTAAAAAATACTTTTATTACATTCTATTGTGAGGATCTAAGGGGACTGATTTATAGGCAGTTGCTCCCAAATCTTAAATATGTTTATCTCTTACCTTTAAAGTAAAATGAATCAAAAAATAAAATAAAATTATGCATCTACCTGGAGCTGGGAAAAGTATCAGATTATTTCAATATCAAAGTATAAAAGAGAAAGACCCAATATCTAATTCCAGAAACTTTATTGCATAAAAAAGCCACCCCTTAAATATAGTAACTTAAAATAATATCATTTCTCTTCTCAGGAATAAGGGGAACCTTGATGGAGACTGTTGCTGCTGCTACTGCTGCTAAGTCGCTTCAGTGGTGTCCGACTCTGTGCGACCCCGTAGACGGCAGCCCACCAGGCTCCGCCGTCCCTGGGATTCTCCAAGCAAGAATACTGGAGTGGGTTGCCATTTCCTTCTCCAGTGCATGAAAGTGAAAAGTGAAAGTGAAGTCGCTCAGTCGTGTCCGACTGCTTATTCTTAATTCATTTGGCATCAGCTGCGGTAACTTGAAAGTTAGAAGCTAGAATCAGTGGCTGGTGCTTTAGCTGTGAAGACTCAGTTGGGGATGAGGGATCTGAGAATTCTAGGATTTCCCTTTATATCTCTTTGTGATATTTTCACATGATCTCTCCAGCATAGTAGCTGCAGGATAGCAGGATTTCTTATGTGCAGGCTCAGGGCACATATCCCAAGAGATAAATGATCAGGGAAATGTGCTGTTGATTTTTATGACCTGGGCATTTTTGCCTTATTCTTCTTATTAAAAAATAAGTCATTGAAACCACTCAATATTTAGTGGTAGAGGGATTAGAACCTACTTACTGATGATAGGAGCTCAAAGGATTTTAGACATATTTAAAATCACACTAATGTCTAAATTTTCTATATAGAAACTAATATTATGAAGATACATTTAGCAAGGCATAATATTCCGGTGTTTTCTGGAGTCTTTAAAGCAATCTTCTTCAAAGTTAAGTCATTTCTTTACAACATTCATAATGTTGTTCTAAATCCCCACTATACTTCCACTTTTACTATTTACCATGTCCTACTTCACTCATCCAGTTTTTGTATCAATGCAATTATTTTAAAGGTGATTTGAATTTTACACTGTGCCCGTTTTGGGGGCTTCCCACATGGCTTTAGTTGTAAAGAACCCACTTGCCAATACAAGAGACATAAGAGACACAGGTTCAATCACTGGGTCGGGAAGATCCTCTGGAGAAGGGCACGGCATCCAATTCCATTATTCTTGCCTGGTGAATCCCATGGATGGAGCAGTCTAATGGGCTCCAGTCCATAGGATTGCAAACAATCGGACACTACTGAAGTGACTTAGCAAAATGCATGGGTCTGTTTTAACAGAGACACCAAAACCAAATTAACTGTGCAACAGACATATGGGCAAACTTCTAGAAAATTAAAGGATACAGAGAATGACAAAACACAAGTCAAATAAATATTTAACCAAGCCAATCAGGCAATCAGGAGTATCAGTTACTTTAAAACAAAAATGAAAAATGAAAATGCATCTAACATACAATCCAGCAATTTAATTCTGGGGCATTTATCCAAAATAAATAATGATTTATGTTTATCCGAAAGCCTATACACACTAGCAATTGTATTCATAATATCTCCAAACTGGGAACAATACAGTTGTTTTTCAGCAGTGAATCATTTAAAAAAAAAAATGCGCTACATTCATACCACACACACATAAAGAAAATACTCAGCCAATTTAAGGGGGAAAAAAAATGAATGCACAACAGAAACTTTAATGATTCTCTGGAAAATTATTATGAATAGAAAGGAAGTCATATGACTGATTTACATTACATATGATTTATTTACATGGCATTCTTCAGATGACAATGTTATAGGAATGAAGAACATAGCTGTGGTTACCAGGAGATAATGAGGGAGATAGAAGGTGAAAGGATAATTCTGTTCAGTTGCTCAGTAGTGTCACACTCTTTGAGACCGCATGAATCGCAGCACACAAGGCCTACCTGTCCATCACCAACTCCTGGAGTTTATTCAAACTCATGTCCATCGAGTCAGTGATATCATCCAGCCATCTCACCCTCTGTCATCCCCTTCTCCTGCCCCCAATCCTTTCCGGCATCAGGGTCTTTCCCAATGAGTCAACTCTTCACATAAAGTGGCCAAAATATTGAAGTTTCAGCTTCAGCATCAGTCCTTCCAATGAACACCCAAGACTGATCTTTAGGATGGACTGGTTGGATCTCCTTGCAGTCCAAGGGTCTCTCAAGTGTCTTCTCCAACACCACAGTTCAGAACCATCAATTCTTTGGCTCTTAGCCTTCTTCACAGTCCAACTCTCACATCCATACAGAAAATTAAGATCATGGCACCTGGTCCCATCACTTCATGGGAAATAGATGGGTAAACAGTGGAAAAAGTGTCAGACTTTATTTTTTGGGGCGCTCCAAAATCACTACAGTGGTGATTACAGAAATGAAATTCAAGACGTTTACTCCTTGGAAGCAAAGTTATGACAGGTATGGCTATAAACGATGACATTAGTGATGCCTGTGTTGATAGAAATGTTCTACACATTGACTATATCAATGTCAGGACACTAGTTATAATATTGCAACATAGTTCTACAAAATGATAGCATATGAGAAACTGAGTGAAATACATACACAATCTATTACTTCCTATAACTGAATCTATTGGTCTTGTGGTTAGTCATTAAGTCATATCCATAAGAACTGCAGCACACCAGGCTTCCCTGCCCTTCATTATCTCCTGGAGTTCACTTAAACTCATGTCCATTGTGTCAGTGATGGCATGCTATCACCTTATGATCTGTTACCCTCTTCTCCTCTTGCCCTCAATCTTTCCCAGCGTCGGGTTTTTTTTTTTTTTTTTTTTTTTAGTCAATTCATTTTAATTGGAGGGTAATTTCTTTACAATATTGTGTTGATTTTTGCCATATATCAACATGAATCACCCACAGGTGCACATGTGTCTCCCCATCCTGAAAACTCCTCTAATCTCCCTCTCCACACCATCCCTCTGGGTTATCCCAGAGCACCGGCTTTGAGTGCCTTGCTTCGTGCATTGAACTTGCATTGATCATCTGTTTGTTTGTTGTTGTTGTTGTTGTTGTTGTTTTTAGTGGAGTGCAGTTTATTACACCAGCGGGTCCAAGGCAGAGTCTCCTCTTAGCCAAGGACCCCAACCAGTTCCTGACCCACCTCCTGAGAAATCTGTATGCAGGTCAAGAAGCAACAGTTAGAACTGGACATGGAACTGAAGAAGGAAACAGACAGAACAGGCTCCATCTTGAAAGCAGGACTCCATTGTGGGCCAGGCTGTCGACTTTGAGCTATATGCCCAGTATCTATGGAAATGACATACCAACTGGAAAACCAGAGCCCCTGGATGGAAGAGCCCCAGGACTTGTACCTAGACTCTCTGTTGATCATCTGTTTTATATAGGGTTATGTGTGCTGCGATTCATGGGGTCGCAAAGAGTCAGACACGACTGAGCGACTGAATTGAACTGAACTGAACTGAACTGATATATATGTTTCAATGCTGTTCCTCAAATTATCCCACCCTCACCTTTTCCCACATGGCCCAAAAGTCTGTTCTTTATATCTGTGTCTCTTTTGCTGTCTTACATATAGGATTGCTGTTACTGTCTTTCTAAATTCTATATAAATGTGTTAATATGCTGCATTGGTGTTTCTCTTTCTGACTTACTTCACTCTGTATAATAGGTTTCACTTTCATCCATCTCAGTATAACTAATTCAAATGCGTTCTTTTTCATAGCTGAGTAATACTCCATTGTGTATATGTGCCACCATTTCCATGTTCATTCATCTGTCAACAGACATTTTGGTTGCTTCCATGTTCTAGCTATGGCAAAAAGTGCTGCAATGAACATTGTGGTACATGTGTCTCTTTCAATTCTGGTTTCCTCAGGGAGTATCCTCAGAAGTTGGATTGCTGGGTTGTGTGGCAATTCTATTCTCAGTTTTTTAAAGAAATCTCCACACTGTTCTCCATAGTGGCTGTACTAGTTTGCCTCCCCACCAACAGTGTAAGAGGGTTCCCCTTTCTCCACACCCCCTCCAGCATTTATTGTTTGTAGACTTTTTATGATGGCCATTCTGATGGGCATGAGATGATACCACATTGTGGTTTTGATTTGCATTTCTCTGATAATGACTGATGTTGAGCATTATTTTATGTGCTTTTTAGCCATTTGCCTGCCTTCTTTGGAGAAATGTCTGTTTAGTTCTATGGCCCACTTTTGCATCAGGTTGTTCATTTATCTGGTATTGAGCTGCAGGAGCCGCTTGTATATTTTGTGGGCTAATTATTTGTCAAATGTTTTGTTTGCTATTATTTTTCTCATTTTGAAGGCTGCCTTTTCACCTTGCTTATGGTTCTTTTCATTGTACAAACCTTTTTAAGTTTAATAAGGTCCCATTTATTTTTGTTTGTTTGTTTGTTTGTTTTCAAGTGGCCAAAGTATTGGTGCTTCAGTTTCAGTATCAGTCCTTTCAATTAATATTTAGGGTTGATCTCTTTTAGGATTGACTGGTTTAATCTCCATGCTGTCTAAGAGCTCTCAAGAGTCTTTAACAGCACCACAATTAGAAAACACCAATTCTTTGGTGCTTAGCCTTCTTTATGGTTCAACTCTCACAACTGTAAATGACTACTGAAAATACCATAGATTTGATTATATAGATTTTTTTGGTAAAGTGATATCTCTGCTTTCTAATACACTGTGCAGGTTTATCATAGCTTCCCTTCCAAGAGCAGATGTCTTTTAACTTTGTGGTCACCAACCACAGTGATTTTGGTGCTCCAACCAAAAAAAAACAAAAAAANCATAGATTTGATTATATAGATTTTTTTGGTAAAGTGATATCTCTGCTTTCTAATACACTGTGCAGGTTTATCATAGCTTCCCTTCCAAGAGCAGATGTCTTTTAACTTTGTGGTCACCAACCACAGTGATTTTGGTGCTCCAACAAAAAAAAAAAAACAAAAAAACAAACAAAAAAAGAACTTAATAACGAAAATCTGTTATTGTTTCCACTTTTCCCCATTTTTTGGCCCTGAAGTGAAGGAACTGGATCTCATGATCTTAGTTTCTCGAATGTTGAGGTTTAAGCCAGCTTTTTAATTCCTCTTTCACCTTTATCAAGAAGCTCTTTAGTTACATTCAGTTCAGTCCCTTGGTTGTGTATGACCCTTTGCAGTCCCATGGAATACTGCACATCAGGCCTCCCTGTCCATTACCAACTCCCAGAGTTTACTCAAACTCATGTCCTTAGAATCAGTGATGTCATCCAATCACCTCATCCCCTGTCATCCCCTTTTCCTCCTGCCTTCAATCTTTCCGAGTATCAGGGTCTTTTCAGATAAGTCAGTTCTTCACACCACGTGGCTCACATATTGGAGTTTCAGCTTCAACATCAGTCCTTCCAATCAACACTCAGGCCTGATATTCTTTAGGATGGACTGGCTGGATCTCCTTGAAGTCGAAAGGACTCTCAAAAGTCTTCTCAAGCACCACAATTAAAATCCAACAATTCTTCACCTCTCAGCTTCCTTTATAATCCAACCCTCGTATCCATACATGACTACAAGAAAAACATAGCTTTGACTAAATGGAATTTTGCTGGCAAAATAATGTCTCTGCCTTTTAATGTGCTGTCTAGGTTGGTAATAACAGTCCTTCCAAGGAATAAGTGTCTTTAAATTTTATGGCTGCAATCACTATCTGCAGTGATTTTTGAAGGCCCCCAAGATAATATCTCCTACTGTTTTCATTTTTTTCCCATCTATTTGACATGAAGTGATGGGACTGATTGCCGTGATCTTAGTTTTCTGAATGTTGAACTTTAAGCCAACTTTTTCACTCTCCTCTTTCACTTTCATCAAGAGGCTCTTTAGTTCCTCTTTGCTTTCTGCCATAAGGGTGTTGTTATCTGCATTTCTGAGGTTATTGATATTTCTCCCAGAAATCTTGATTCCTGCTNATATTCAAAAGCAGAGACAGTACTTTGCCAACTAAGGTCCGTCTAGTCAAGGCTATGGTTTTTCCAGTAGTCATGTATGGATGTGAGAGTTGGACTGTGAAGAAGGCTGACCACCAGAAAATTGATGCTTTTGAATTGTGGAGTTGGAGAAGACTCTTGAGAGTCCCTTGAACTGCAAGGAGATCCAACCAGTCCATTCTGAAGGAGATCAGCCCTAGGATTTCTTTGGAAGGAATGATGCTAAAACTGCAACTCCAGTACTTTGGCCACCTCATGCAAAGAGTTGACTCATTGGAAAATACTTTGATGCTGGGAGGGATTGGGGGCAGGAGAAGAAGGGGACGACCAAGGATGAGATGGCTGCATGATATCACTGACTCGATGGACGTGAATCTGCGTGAACCTGGGAGTTGGTGATGGACAGGGAGGCCTGGGGTGCTGTGATTCATGGGGTCACAAAGAGTCGGACACGACTGAGCGACTGAACTGAACTGAACTGCATTTCAGACTCTCTCTCTCTCTTTTTTAACTATGATGGCTACCCCATTTCTTCTAAAGGATTCTTGCCCACAGTAGTAGATATGATGATCATCTGGATTAAATTCACCCATTCTAGACTATTTTAGTTCACTAATTCCTCAAATGTCAATGTTCACTCTTACCATCTCCTGTTTGATCACTTCCAATTTGCCTTGATTCATGGACCTCACATTCCAGGTTCCTATGCAATATTACTCTTTACATCAACGGACCTTGCTTCTATCACCATTCACATCCAGAACTGGGTGTTGTTTTCACTTTGCTTCCATCTCCTCAGTCTTTTCTAGAGTTATTTCTCCACTGATATCCAGTAGCACATTAGGCAACTATTGACTGGGGGAGTTCATCTATCAGCGTCCTATCTTTTTGCCTTTTCATACTGCTCATAGGGTTCTCAAAGGAAGAATACTGAAGCGCTTTGCCCTTCCCTTCTCCAGTAGCCTTCATCTTACTAAATACCCTAGTAGTTTTCCCTATGTTCTTCAATTTAAGCCTGAATTTTGTTATAAGGAGCTCATGATCTGAGCCAATGTCAACTTCAGGTCTTGTTTTTGCTGACTATATAGAGTTTCTCCATCTTCAGCTGCAAAGAAAGATTATCAGTCTGATTTTGGTGTTGACCATCTGATGATGTCTTGTGTAGAGTTATTTCTTGTGTTGTTGGGAGAGGGTGTTTGCTATGATCAGTGCTTCCTCTTAGCAAAATTCTGGTAGTTTTTTCCCTGCTTCATTTTGTCCTCTTATACTAAATTGCTTGTCATTCCAGGTATGTCTTGATTTCCTACTTTTACATTACAGTCACCTATGATTAAATGGATATCTTTTTTTGGATGTTAATTCTAGAAGGTCTTGTATGTCTTCAGAGAATCATTCGGCTTCAGTTTCTTTGGTGTTAGTGGTTGTGGCATAGATTTGGATTACTTTGATCTTGATTGACTTGTCTTGAAATGAATTGAGATCTTTCTGTTGTTTTTTAGATCACACCCACATACTGCCTTTCAGTATTTGTTGACTGAGAGCTACTCCATTTCTTTAATGGGATTCTTGCCCAAGGTAGTAGATATATTCATCACATGAGTCTATATCTCAAGATAAACATTTTAATGAAAAACAATAATATTAAACTAATAAGACATATAGTTACCTAAGAAACATTCTTGGAAACAATTTAATCTGACTCTCTGGACTTTCAGTAATAGAGGAAATATTATTTTATGTTGGTTAACTTGAGAATGGAATTTTATCTCTGTTTCTTACTAACAAAAAATGTCTTAACTCATATGTTGTGTATTCAGTCACTCAGTGATATCTGACTTGCTAGGACCCTTCAGACTCTAACCCACTAGTCTCCTCTCTATCCACGGTATTTTTCAGGCAGCAATACTCAAGCAAGTTACAATTTTCTTCTCCAGAGGATCTTCCCAGAGCAGTGATCAAACTGGTATATCCTGTGCTTCCTGTATTGCAGGTTGATTCTTTACTGCTAAGTCATAGAGGAAGCCCAGCTCATAAATTACTTATGTTTCAAATAACTTTCTCACTTAAACTCCATTATCTAGTATTTATACTTAAATAGTGGTAACCCACTCCAGTATTTTTGCCTGGGAAACCACACAGACAGAGGAGCTTGGTGAGCTGCAGCCCATTCGGTCACAAAGAATCAGATATGACTTAGTGACTGAGCATGCAAGCAAGCAGTAGGAAAAAAAATAATCCTTCTCAATTTACCTTTACCATCTAGATGTAAATGCATAATACACTTATGAATAAATTTTATGTTTTAAATTTCTCTTCAAAATATATTCAGAAAGTTTTCAGAGGATTTTATAACCATGTTTATCAGATAAGAACAAATTCAACTCACTATAAGAAATATGTTATTGTTTTTTAAAAACTAACTCGGTTTCTAAATTCCATATATATGCGTTAGTATACTATATTGGTGTTTTTCTTCATGGCTTATTTCACTTTAATGACATTGAAACATGTATAATATCACACATGAAACAAAACGCCAGTCCAGGTTTGATGCATGATACTGGATGCTTGGGGCTGGTGCACTGAGACGACCCAGAGGGATGGTACGGGGAGGGAGGAGGTTTCAGGATGGGGAACACATATACCTGTGGTGGATTCATGTTGATGTATGGCAAAGCCAATACAATATTGTAAAGTAATTAACCTCAAATTAAAATAAATAAATTTATATTTAAAAAATAAAAACTTACTCACTTTGACTTGCAAATGGGATACATGTAAACAGTGTAAAATAAACTGATTGTCAAATGTTTAAATAAAATTTGAATTTATGCTCATTTGGCATACTCAATCATAAATACACTTTTGTCAAACTAAGAGTTTATTCAGAAAGTCTTGAAAAATCCCAGCTCCTTTTTGCCCAAGTGAAGATATTTCCAAGAGAAAGTAGTGAGTTAAGGTTCAACACAGTACCTAATAAATTACTCTCTGTTTCTACATACAGATGAGAAAAAATATATATATATATTTGAAAAGCTTTAGACCACACTTTAAATAATAATTATAACTTGCATCTTGGTTAATAAATTAAATATTCATTTATATTTAAGTTTATAAGATCATTTAAATGTAATAATAGTAATGTGTAGGTTTTTCTTTGTTATTACAGATCAATAATTGAATTCATAAAGCATATTCTCTTATTAAACCACTTTGGCCTTTGAACAGTTTTGCTTGTCTCAATCATCTATACAATCCATATTTCTATTAATACACCATTAAGCTATTAATGTTATTTGAAAAACTTTTCTGCAGCAACCCTTGTTATGAAAGGCTAGAAGAACAAAATTGTTTTATAAATTTTAAGAAAATCAAATCTGACAAACCCCTAAACATTGAATTCATGCTATTAATTTATCATAATACTGCTGCAAATAATATTGACTTCATTCCTTCCCAATTAATAGTTGAATCTACACAAATTTGGACCATAAATGAAGGCATTTTGCTGAGTTATTTTATCAAACATTTTGCTTATTCAAAGTCATATATATATATATATATATATACACACACACACATATATATGATATAAGTTCAAATAAAATAAAAGAGTATATACTGAAAAAAAAAGGCTCATTCACAAACCAGATATCCAGATCTTCACTCTAAAAATACTGACAAGACTATCTTGTGATTTCTCAAAAAAATGTGCTATTTACCTTAAATATAAGTGATATATGGATAGATTGTTAAAACATTGCACAAATTGCTCTATTCCACAATTTCATGTTTTAATTTAAGCATGTATGCTGGTAAGAGTTTCATATCAGCAGATGTATATTTGCATAAGTTGTATCTCTTATATTTTATAATAAAAATACATAAAATTCCCTATCCATAACTATAATTGTATAGAATTTTACTTATTGCTGTTTTTCTCCTTTTTTTTTCTATTAAGGCACTATGATTAATCTCATTTTACACATTTCTTTGCATACATTTAATGACAAAAAGCTCTTATGCAGCACCTACTCTACACCAGAAACTCTTCTAAGACACACTATAAAGTTAGATCATCATCAATCTTATGAAAGAGGTACTTTTTCTTATTTTCATTTCATATATGTGGAAAATAAAGAAGATAATAATGTTTTCTGAAGTTCACACATACAGTAAATTGTTGAGTTGGATTAGAAAGTAGTTTGGATATAAAGCCTTTTTTTTTTTTTAACTTTTACATTAGATTACCTCTCACGAATTTGAAAACAATATAGGATAAGATGGTGAATGTAGAATACTCAGGGCAAATAGTAGATATTCCCAGTTTGCTATATAACTAATTGCACCTTAGTGCCTTTAAGAGTGATTTCATCAATTTGTAATTCGATGAATGTATCATTCCTTCACTGATGTGTGTATGATAAAAATATTGTTAATTGTCTATAAGTTTTTTTTTTAATTTTAATATCTATTATTATCAGTTGAGTTCAGTCATTCAGTCTTGTCTTACTCTTTGAAACCCCAATGACTGCAGCATGCCAGGTTTCCTTGTCCAACACCAACTCCCAATGCTTCCTCAAACTCATGTCCATCACATCAGTTATGCCATTCAACCATCTTATCCTCTTTCATCCCTTTCTCCTCCTGCCTTCAATCTTTCCCAGCATGAGGGACTTTTTCAGTGAGTCGGTTCTTTGCATCATGTAGCCAAAATATTGGAGCTTCACCTTCAGCATAAGTCCTTTCAATGACTATTCAGGACTGATTTCCTTTAGGATGGACTGGTTGGATCTCCTTGAAGGTCAAGTGATTCTCAAGTCTTCTCCAACAGCACAGTTCTCTGCTTACAGATTTCTCAGCAGACAGGTCAGGTGGTCTGGTGTTCCCATTTCTTTCAGAATTTTCCAGAGTTTGTTGTGACCCACATAATCAAAGCCTTTGGCATAGTCAATAAGGCAAAAGTAGATGTTTTTATGGAACTCTCTTGCTTTTTTGATGATCCAGTAGATGTTGGCAGTTTGATCTCTGGTTCCTCTGCCTTTTCTAAATTCAATTTTAATATCTGGAAGTTCACATTCATGTACTTTTGAAGCCCGGCTTGGAGAATTTTCAGCATTACTTTGCTAGCCTGTGAGATGAGTGCAATTATGTCATAGTTTGAACATTCCTTGGCCTTACCTTTCTTTGGGATTGGAGTCAAAACGGTACTTTTCCAGTCCTGTGGCCACTGGTCAGCTTTTCAGACTTGTTGGCATATTTAGTGCAGTACTTTCAGAGCATAATCTTTTGCAATTTAAAAGAGGTCAACTGCTTCAATGCCATTCTCCCAAATCATCCCACCTTCAGGATTGGGAGCTTGTGTACACCTGTGGTGGATTCATGTCGATGTATGGCAAAGCCAATAGAGTATTGTAACGTAAAATTTAAAATTTTAATTAATTAATTTAAAAAAAAGAGGTCAACTGGAATTCCATCACTGCCACTAGCTTTGTTCGTAGTGACGGTTCCTCAGGCCCACTTGACTTTGCTTTCAAAGATGTAGCTCTAGTCGAGTGATCACACCATCATGGTTATCTGGGTCATGAAGATCTTTTTTATATATTTCTTCTGTGTTTTCTTGCAACCTATTCTTAATATCTTCAGCTTCTGTAAGATTCGTAACGTTCTCTCCTTTATTGTGCTCATCTTTGCATGAAATATTCCCTTGGTATCTCTAATTTTCTTGAAGAAATCTCTAGTTTTTCTGATTCTATTGTTTTCCTCTACTGCTTTGCATTAATCAGTGAGAAAGGCTTTCTTATCTCTCGGTGCTATTCTTTGGAACTCTGCATTCAAATGGGTATAATCTATATAATCTATCCTTTTCCCCTTTGCTTTTATTATGATACATGTAATTTCACAAATTTATAATTGACTTGTCTATCTTTTTCCCACAGTAAGTCTCCACCATCAGAAGTTTAAATAAGCCTCTTATCCTTATCCATCAGAGGGTAGACTGAATGAAAATAATAATCACAGAAAACTAACCAAACTGATCACTTGAACCACGGCCTTGTCTAACTCAATGAAGCTGTATAGGGCCACCCAAGATGGATGGGTCATAGAGGACAGTTTTGACAAAACGTGGTCCACTGGACAAAGGAGTGACAAACCACTTCAATATTCTTGCCTTGAGAACCCTATGAACAATACAAAAAGGCAAAAATATATGATATTGAAAGATGAACTCTCCAGGTTGCTATCTGCCTAATATGCCATTGGAGAAGAGTGAAGAAATAACCAATGAATAGGATTAAGGGCATTAGAATTAATGTCCAGAAAGAATGAAGAAACAGAGATAAAATGAAAAAAAAAATTCCCAGTTGTGAATGTGACTGGTGATAGAAGTAAAGTTTGATGCTATAAGGAACAGTATTGCATAGGAACCTGCAGTGTTAGTCTATGAATCCAGGTAAATTGGAAGTGGTCAAACAGGAGATGGCAACAGTGAGCACTGAAATTTTAGGAATGAGTCAACTGCACTAGAATGGGAAAATTTAATTCAGATGATCCTTATATCTACTGCTGTGGACAACAACCCCTTAGAAGAAATGGAATAGCTCTCAGAGTCAAGAAACGAGTCCAAAAGGCAGCACTTGGTGAAATCCCAAAAACGCCAGAATGAAAGCTGTTCCTTCCTAAGGCTGATCATTCAGTATTACATTAATCCAGGTTTGTGTCTCAACCACTAATGATGAAGAAGCAGAAGTTGAATGATTTTATGAAGACTTACAAGACCTTCTAGAACTAACACACACACACACAAAGATATTCTTTTCATCATAGGGGACTTGAATGAGAAAGTAGGAAGGCAAGAGATACCTGGAATAACAGGCAAGTTTGGCCATGGAATACAAAATGAAGCAGGGCAAAGGCTAACGGAGTTTTGCCAAGAGAACACACTGGTCATAACAAACACTCTCTCCCAAGAAAACAAGAGATGACTCTACACATGGACATCACCAGATGGTCTATACTGAAATCAGACTGATTATAGTCTTTGCAGCTGAAGATGAAGAAGCTCTAACTGCCAGCAAAAATAAGACCAGGAGCTGACTGTGACTCAGATCACGAACTCCTTATTGCAAAATTCATACTTAAACTGAAGAAAGTAGGAAAAACCACTAGACCATTCAGGTATGACCTGAATCAAATCTTTTATGATTAAACAGTGGAAGTGATAAATAGATTTAAGGGATTAGATTTGATAAACAGTGCCTGAAGATCTATGGACAGAGGTTCATGACATTGTACAGGGGGCAGAGATCAAGACCATCCCCAAGAACAAGAAATGGAAAAAGACAAAATGATTGTCTGAGGAGGCCTTACAAATAGCTGAGAAAAGAAGAGAAACTAAAGGCAAAAGAGAAAAGGAAAGATATAAGAAGCATTTGAATGCAGAGTTCCAAAGAATAGCAAGGAGAAATAAGAAAACCTTCCTCAGTGATGGATGCAAAGAAATAAAGGAAAACAATAGAATAAGAAACACTAAAGATCTCTTCAAGAATATTAGAAATATCATGGAAATATTTCATGCAACAATGGGCACAATTAAGGATGGAAACTGTAAGACCTAACAGAAGCAAAAGATATTAAGAAGTGGTGACAAGAATACACAGAACTATACAAAAAAGAACTTCATGACCGAGATAATCAGGATGGTGTGATCACTCACCTAGAGCCAGTCATCCTGGAATATGAAGTCAAGTGGGCCTTAGGAAGCATCACTACGACCAAAGCTAGTGGCAGAGATGGAATTCTAGTAGAGGTATTTCAAATCATAAAAGATGATGGTGTGAAAGTACTGCACTCAGTATACCAGTAAATTGGAAAGCTCAGCAGTGTCCACAGGACTGACAAAGGTCAGTTTTCATTCCAATCCTAAAGAAAGGCAATGCCAAAGAATATTCAAACTACTACACAATTATACTCATCTCACAGGCTAGCAAAGCAAGGCTCAGATTTCTCCAAGCTAGGCATCAATAGTGCATGAAATGAAAATTTCCAGATGTCCAAGCTAAATTTAAAAAACGCAGAGGAACCAGAGATTAAATTAACAACATTCATTGGATCATAAAAGAAGCAAGAGAGTTCCAGAAAAGTATCTACTTCTGCTTTGTTGACTACGCCAAAGCCTTTGACTTTGTGGATCACAACAAACTCAGGAAAAAAAAAATTTTTTTTTAACAGCGCCTTTGTCTTTATTTATTTATTTTGGTGTTTATTTTATTTTATTTTATTTTTATTATTATTATTTTACTTTATTCTACTTTACAATACTGTATTGGTTTTGCCATACATCGACATGAATCCACCACAGGTGTATACGAGCTCCCAATCCTGAATCCCCCTCCCACCTCCCACCCCACATTGTCTCTCTGGAAAATTCTTAAGGAGATGGGAATATCAGACCACCTGACATGCCTTCTGAGAAATTTGTATGCAAGTCAAGAAGCAACAGTTAGAACCATATATGAACAACAGACTGGTTCCAAATTGGGAAAGGAGTACCTTAAGGCCGTATATTGTCATCCTGCATATTTAACTTCTATACAGAGTGAAACTTGTGAAATACTGGGCTAGAAGAACCACAAGTTGAAATCAAGATTACCAGGTGAAATGCCAGTTATCTCAGATTTGCAGATGAAACCACTCTATGGCAGAAATTAATGATGAACTTAAGAGACGCTTGATGAAAGTGGAAGAGGAGTGTGAAAAAAAACCACATTGAAACTCAATGTTCAAAAACTCAGATCATGATATCTGGTCCCACCACTTCATGACAAATAGATCAGATAACAGTGGAAAGAGATAGCTAATTTTCTTGGACTCCAAAATCACTTCAGATGGTGACTACAGCCATGAAATTAAAAGATGCTTGCTCCTTGGAAGAAAATCTTTGACAACCTAGACAGCATATTAAAACGCAGAGGTGTTACTTTGCCGACAAAGGTCCATCTAGTCAATGCTATGGTTTTTTCCAGTAGCCATGCATGTGAGAGTTGAACCATTAAAAAAATGCAAAAGAATTGTTGCTTTTGAATTGTGGTGTCAGAGAAAACTCTTGAGATTCCCTTGGACTGCAAGGAGATCCATACAGTCAATTCTAAAGGAAATCAATCCTGAATATTCCTTGGAATGACTTATACTGAAGCTGAAGCTCTAATACTCTAATACTTTGGCCACTTGATGTGAAGGACTTGCTCAATGGAAAAGACCCTGATGCTGGGAAAGATTGAAGGCAAAAGGAGAAGGTGAAGACAGAAGATGAGTTTGTTCAATGGCATCATTGACTTGATGAACATGAATTTGTGCAAGCTCCAGGAGTTGATGATAGACAGGGAAGCCTGGTGTGCTGCATTCCGTAGGGTCACAGAGAGTCGGACAGGACTGAGAGACCGAACTCAATTGAACTGGTATGTACTCTCAATATTTCAGTAACATCTCCACATTTGTGACTATCAAAAAATCTCCAAAATTTTCAAGACCTCTCAGCTTAATTGCTGCCTGCTGAGAACCATGGCACTACTGGGATCTTTAAAATACTATATCATAGTGGAAGTAACTTATATAGGGCCCATAAACACAGATGATGCCATAATTTTATATTCTGTGATGTTTTTAAAATGGGCTTTTTAAAATTCTAGACACAACTAAGAATATATATATATACACACATATATAAAATCCCATAACTGGTTTATCATTTCCTATCATATTGTCACCCACAACATGCATCCTGCCTCCAACCTCATTTCTCTTCTATTAGATCTTCTACTGGCAGTATGGTTTGTGGTACCAGTATTGGATTTATATATATCTAAGATCATGGTGCAGATATCAGATTTTCTGAATTAATTTCTCTGTTTCTCAAATTCTTATGTATAAAATTCGAAATTATAGACATATGACTGTATTATGGTGCAAATTAATTGCGAGCATATGTGAAAAATCATTATATATTGTTTGACACTTTATAAACGTCAAATGAGCATTGCCTAAGTTTAAATGTTGTTGTTGTTTTGCCGTCTTCTTCCTTTTCGAGTAGAGTTCTATTTGTCATCTGCTATATGAATTATTTTGTCTTCCCTATTGGTTTTGCCATAAAGAATCCATCTGTCAATGCAGGAGACATGAGTTCAATGTCTGTTGGGAAAATCTCTTGGAGAAGAAAGTGAAAACCCTTCTTGGGACTTTCTGTATCCTGGACTTGGATGACTGTTTTGTTCCCAATGTTAGGGAGATTTTCAACTATTATCTCTTCAAATATCTTCTTCTGGGACCCCTAATTAGTACTCACCAGAGCCACTGCTCCAAGTATTCCTTTTGTCACAGTGAGCCACAGCCAATCCCTGCCTCCACAGGAATCCCTCCAATATTAGCAGGCAAGTCGGACTCAATTTCTTATGAAGTCATCGCTTCCCCCCTCCCCACCTCTGCCAGTCCTGTTCTGTACTAGACCCTCTGTGTGCCCTCTAAGAGTGGAGTTTCAGGTTATCATAGTACTGTGGAATTCCTGAAGTCAAACCTTACTGCCTACAAAACCAGACTCTCTGGGAGGCTCTTCCTTTCATCGTCAGAACCTTAGGCTGGGGAGCTACATGGCGACTGGGCACTCAGAAATTTCACTTTAAGGTTCCAACATCTTTTGTCAGTAGTTCTGTAACAGTTGGTTGTGATTTTGGTGTTTGTTTAAGGAGGGGTGAGTTCACATTCTTCTACTCCAGAATCTTGCCTCCTTCTAATTTATTGTATGAGCAGAAACCTTTTTTTTTTTTTTCCTCATGACTGCTTTGTCTATTAGTGATCTTTTGTTTTTCCATACATATGATTAAATATTTTGTTCTAGTTCTGGGAAAAAAATATCATTGGTAATTTAATAGATATTGCTTGGAATCTATACATTGTTTTGGGTCATATATTCATTTTCTCAATATTGATTTTTCTAATTCAAGAATGTGATATATCTCTCTACATGTCTGTATCATCTTTGATTTATTTCATTAGTGTCTTATAGTTTTCTGCATACACATCTTTTGTCTCCTTAGGTACTACGTAGACTTTGTTTTTGCAATAGTAAATAGGACAGTTTTCTTAATTTCTCCTTCTGATTCTTCATTGTTAGTGCATAGAAATGCAAGGATTTCTGTGTGTTGATTTTGTATCCTTTAACTTTACTAAATTCATTAACTAGCTTTAGCTATTTTTCTGACGGTATCCTTAGGATGTCCTATGTATAGTATCATATCATCTGCAAAGAGTGAAAATTTTAGTCATTTTCCAATCTTGATTCCTTTTCTGTTTTCTTTTCTGATTGCTGGGGCTAGGACTTCCAAAATTATGTTGAATAATAGTAACAAGAGTGGGCACCTTTTTTTGTTCTTGGTGTTCCTGATCTTAGAGGAAGTGCTTTCAGGATTTCACCACTGAGAATAGTGTTTTCTGTGGGTTTGTCATATATGGCCATTATTATGTTGAAGTACGTTCCTTCTATGCCTATTTTCCAAAGTTTTTTTTTTTTTTTAATCATAAATGGATGTTGAATTTTGACAAAATTTTTTCCTGCATCTATAGAGATTATTGTAGGGTTTTATCTTTCAATACATTCCTGAATTCAGAATATATTGCAAACTTCAGTAACCAAGACAATATGGTACTGGCACAAACACATAAATACAGATTATTGAAATAAGAAAGCCTAGAGAAAAACACTTATGGGCACCTTATCTTTGACAAAGGAAGTACTAATATACAGTGAAGAAAATACAGCCTTTTCACTAAATAGTGCTGGGATAACTGGACAGCTATGTGTAAAAGAATGAAATTAGAGCATTTCATAACACCATGCATAGAAATAAACTAAAAATGAATTAAATACCTAAACACATGGCCAAAAGCTATAAAACTGTTAGAGAAAAGTATAAACAGAACACTCTTTGATATAAATCACAGTAAGATCCTATTTGACTCACATCTTAGAGTAATGAAAATAAAAAGAAAACTAACCAATGAGACCTAATTAAATTTAAAAGTTTTTGTGCAGCATTGGAAACTATAAACAAGATGAAAAGACAACTATCAGAATGGGAGAAGATAATTGTAAATAAAGCAGTGAACAAAGGATTAGTTTTAAAATAAACTAGAGCTTATGCAGCTCAATATCAGTAAAACAATCCAATCAAAAAGTGAGTAGAAAACCTGAATGGACATTTCTCTGAAGAAGATATACAAATGTCCAATAAACACATGAAAAGATGCTTAATGTCACTCATTGTTAGACAGATGCAAATCAAAACTACAATGAGATATCACTTCTCACTAGTCAGAATAGCAGTCACCAAAAGCTGTACAAACAATGAATGCTGGAGAGAATGTGGAGAAAAGGGAACATTCTTGCACTGTTGCTTGGAATGTAAATTGATACAGATACTATGGAGATCAGTACGCTTTCCTTAAAAAAAGCTAGAAATAAAACTTCCATAGGATACAACAGTCTCACTACTGGGCATATACTCTGAGAGCACCAGAATTCAAAACCAGAAAAAGAAATACAGAAAGAAACAAAGAAAAAAAAAA
>SJYV01018959.1:0-14073 GCA_006410875.1 Neotragus pygmaeus
TGGAAACAGTGTCACACTTTATTTTTGGGGGGCTCCAAAATCACTGCAGATGGTGACTGTAGCCATGAAATTAAAAGACACTTACTCCTTGGAAGGAAAGTTATGACCAAATCTAGATAGCATATTCAAAAGCAGAGACAATACTTTGCTGACTAAGATCCGTCTAGTCAAGGCTATGGTTTTCCCAGTGGTCATGTATGGATGTAAGAGTTGGAATGTGAAGAAAGCTGAGCACTGAAGAACTGATGCTTTTGAACTGTGGTGTTGGAGAAGACTCTTGAGAGTCCCTTGGACTGCAGCGAGATCCAACCAGTCTATTGTGAAGGAGATCAGCCCTGGGATTTATTTGGAAGGAATGATGCTGAAGCTGAAACTCCAGTACTTTGGGCACTTCATGTGAAGAGCTGACTCATTTGAAAAGACTTTGATGCTGGGAGGGACTGGGGGCAGGAGGAGAAGGGGACAACAGAGGACGAGATGGCTGGATGTCATCTCTGACTCGATGGCTGTAAATCTGAGTGAACTCAGGGGGTTGGTGATGGACAGGGAGGCCTGGCGTGCTGCAAATCATGGGGTCACCAAGAGTTGAACACGACTGAGTGACTGAACTGAACTGAATTTATGTTCTAGGATTTTTATGTTTTCAGGTTACACATCATCCACTTTGAGTTGTGTGTGTGTGTGTGTGTGTGTGTGTGTGTGTGTATGTTGCTAGAGATTGTTCTAATTTAATTGCTTTATGTGTAGCTTCCAGTTTTCCCAGCATCTTTTATTGAAGAGATGGTGTTTTCTCCATTTCATATTCTTGCTTTCTTCATCATAGATTAATTGACCATAGGTGCATGGGTTTATTTCTGGGTTCTCGATTCTGTTCCACTGGTATATGTGTCTTTTTTGGGGCCAACATTATGCTGTTTTGATTACCACAACTTTGCAGTATAGTTTGAAGTTATATAGTGTGACTCTTCTAGCTTTGTTCCTTTTTCTCAAGTTTGGTTACTTTTGCAACTCTGGGTCTTTTTTGTTTGCATTGCAAATTTTAGGGCTTTTTATTCTAGTTCTGTAAAAAATCTCATGGCTAATTTTTGTATCTGAAATCTTACTATCAATATATCCCTATAATTCTGTTGTTCTTTTTAAGAGGGGCACATGCTCCCTCTCCCCTTCTCCCCATATTAGAAGTAGTAGTGTTAGTCAGTTGTGTCTGCCTCTTTGCATCCCCATGGACTGTATGTAGCTTGCTAGACTCCTCTGTCCATGGAATTCTCTAGGCAAGAATACTGGAGTGAATTGCCATTCTCTCCTCCAGGGGTCTTCTGAATCCAAGGGAAGTTCTCCAACATTACAGGCAGATTCTTTACCATCTGAGCCACCAGGGAAGCCCACAAAAAGGGATCTTCCCAGTTTGGCTCATCACACATTTATTTATACATAAGATCCTAATTAATACATCATAAATTAGGGATCACCATATTCTTATCTAGAATCAGTATCTTGAAAGCTCTGTTTTAACATATTTTGGTTCTCCGTCAAACAATGTGACTCTGATGGTCTGTTTAGAGGTAGAATCATTTGTGTTTGATATACTAAAGGTCAGGGATCTGTCTTTATATTTATAGGTCTCACAGCCCAGCCAAGAACCTTGCTCAAAATTGTACCCAGAGGGACCTTGACATATGGAATCATACCAGTCTCAGGCCAGCTTTGAGAGTTAACACTCAGAAATGATTGTTTATATGCCTTTACGTTTGTTAGCCAACTCTGCTTGGTTCTGTCTTGAGACTAATATGCTTAGATCTTGATATTTAAATGATACAGAGTTTTGCTTTCATTCTAAGAAACCATTAATCTGTCACCTTCCAATGTCAAGTATTTTGCTTGGTCTAATACTTTAAAATGTACAGTTAGTTGAGCACAATTCGCAATACTTATGATTTTCTATATAGAGCCATTGCTATATTGACACATGTTCTCAAATTAAAATACCTCATCGAACCTCAGTTATGACAACACAACTTTTTATTTTTATTCTTTTGTTTCTAAGTTATTTTATTAAATATCTCTGATCTTTTGTTCGAGAATCTAAAATTTTATATGAATTTCTCTGTAAATATCTGGGTCACTTGTGGAAAATGATGAACAAGTGTGTTTCTGGATGAAAAAAACTGTGCATCATCTTTATTTTTCAAGAATACTTCTAATTTCCACTTGCTCATGCTTTATTTATATGGATCTGCTATGTTTTCTCCTATTTCTCTTAATTACTTTGTATATTTGATTTACATGATTTTAAAATAACTTACATATTCTAAAATATGGGTAATGTATGATCTCATATTCATAAATTCAAGCAAACACCATTTGTCAAAATATCCAAATTTGAACAGAACACTTTGTTTTTAATTGTAAACTTGTTTTTCTTAAGTAATGAACAGTGAAAACTCGATATGGCAGATGGTGGGTGGGTGGACACCTGGTACACACAAATTATCTTGGAAAACTAGAAGCCATCAATACAGATTCTGGATAAACTAGCAATTGATTGAATAATCTGTAGATAAAAAGGGTCATAGGGAACCAGGAATTTGAATCCAATATCGACGGAAATAAAATACTGTTTCTTAGGATAGGTTTACTCTTTTAAGCATGATGACTGAACCACACATTTTACTATATTCTGATATGTATCATTTTATGACTAATAATCTTAGATATAGTTTTCCATATTCACATGCCTTGTTTCTCTAGCTAAAAGGAGGAGCTTTGCAAAAGAATGCCTGTGCATATATTTAAATGGTAGAAAAAAAAATGTCTTCAGTGTTTCAAATGGTAAAACCATTTGGAAAATGCATTACCAAAATGTGTACAAAGGGTATAGTATACAAATTCAATGGTCTGAGGTTAAATAATGTAGATATGCTGTTAAACTTGTGCTCTTAAACAAGACTCGTCAGGTAACATATTTTTAACCTTGATAATTTTCAGTATCTATCTTATAAGAAGAAAAAATATTGTATATAACACATTCACTTCAGTTCAGTCGCTCAGTCGTGTCCGACTCTCTGTNTCACCGACTCAATGGACATGAGTTTGAGTGAACTCTGGGAGTTAGTGATGGACAGGGAGGCCTGGCGTGATGCAGTTCATGGGGTTGCAAAGAGTCGGACATGACTGAGCGATTGAACTGAACTGATTTAGAAAAGAGATACCAGTGTGTGACTGTCATTAGGAAGTTGTAGCTTGGTTTTGCTTTTATGCCCAGTCTTTATGGAAGCCTAAATGTGTGACTTCTCCAGAGGCAAATTGAAAACTGAAATTTAGACAGGTGGAAAATATACATCAAATGTAGAACATTAAAAAATCTTTGTAATATTTAGCATAACCATGAAAGTTCATAGAAGGAAAAGCTTCATTACTGCTGACAAGTGAAAGTGAAAGTCACTCAGTCGTGTCCGACTCTTTATGACCCCATGGACTGGAATTCTCCAGGCCAGAATACTGGAGTGGGTAGCCTATCCCTTCTCCAGGGGATCGTCCCAACCCAGGGATCAAACCCAGGTCTCACACATTGCAGGAAGATTCTTTTAACAGCTGACCCACAAGGGAAGCCCAAGAATACTGGAGTGGGTAGCCTATTCCTTCTCTAGTGGATCTTCCCAACCTAGGAATCAAACCAAGGTCTCCTACATTGCAGGTGGATTCTTTACCATCTGAGCTATGAGGGAAGCCCCTTGCTGACAAGAAAGACTCAATTTAGGAAAAATAGTATGTATAATACAACTTGATTATTTTAAGAAATAATATGAATGCATCTGCCCAGAAGAAAGAGGGAACAATTTACAGAGTTTATGTTTCTTTCCTTTGCTTTGCTTGACTGTCTATTCATTCTTCTAGATTGAGTGTATAAGTAATATAAACTTTTAGGAGGCTGTTGCAATGGTCTAGACCAGGGTTTATAAAATTTTTCTATAAAGACAGGTAGTATTTTCAGTTTCACGGATCATACAACGTGTGCTGTAACTACTCAACTTGGACTTTGTGGTCCACAAGCATCCTTAGACACTCCAATAAGACTTTACTTACAAAGACATGCAGGGAGTGGGATTTAGTCAGTGGGCCACAGTCTCCCAACTGAGGACAGACAAGTGATGACCGGTGCTCCACTGTGAAAGCGACACTTAGGTTAGAAAGTGGGAACATTGCCAGAGGTGTTTCAAAGATGTTGCTCCTGTGGAACTCATAGGTCTCGACGACAGTCTGCAAAGCTGAACAGAAGGGGTGAGTTAAGAGTGCCAGAAGATTCAAGTTTGGACGTCAGCATGGAAGGATACTGAGTGATGCTATCAGTCAGTGCAGGGAACTCAGGAGAAGGACCAGATCTTTGAAGAGCAGCATAGAGTTAGCTTGGGGCAGATGACACGCTGAGGTCTTGGAAAGGCATTTGCCCATGTGGATCTGACAGAAGGATGCAGTGAGGCATGGAGCTGAGCATTTAGACGCATCACCACGTCCTGACAACTTGATAATGGACATCGTAGACATTGACGAGATACTGGCATTTAAAGACATCAGTGTGAATGTGAGAGTTGGTCTGCAAAGAAGGCTGAGCGCCAAATAATCAATGCTTTCCTACTGTGGTGCTGGAGAAGATTCTTTTAAGAGTTCCTTGGACTGCAAGGAGATCCAGCCAGTCCATCCTAATGGTGATCAGTCCTGAATGTTCACTGGATGGACTGATGCTAGAGCTGAGCCTCCAATACTTTGGCCACCTGATGCAAAGAGTCTACTCATTGGAAAAGACCATAATGTTAAAAAAGATTGAAGGTGGGAGGAGAAGGGGTGGCAGAGGATGAGATGGTTGGATGGCATCACCGATTCAATGGACACGGGTTTGAGCAAACCCCGGGAAATAGTGAAGGACTGGGGAGCCTGGTATGCTGCAGTCCATGACGTCGCAAAGAGTCAGACATGACTGAGTGGCTGAAAAACAACAACAAAGACATCAGTGTTACTCACAGGGGCTTTGGGAAACCCAGACTCATCTCTGAAGAGGTACCAAAGTGTATAGAATGCTTGTGACCATCTGCCTAACCCTCTCTCTCCTCAAATTCAAGACTAGCATCCTCTTGAATTTTAGTAGCAGAGAGTGAAAGGGCTCCCTGATAAGAGGGACTAACTACATTGTGACTCCCCCAAAGCTTAGTGCTACAGCCAGATCAGACACCAAAACTACCTGCTTTTAGGATTTTTGTCCTAGGAAGCCAACCTTCTGCTGGACAATTGAAGCAGGCAGAAGCTATTTCCATTTCAAGAAACTCATTATGATATGCATTGCTCTGTTAAGGAATGAAAATGGCTTTTCTGTTTTATTCCATACAAATATTGTGAGTAATTTAGACTTCTCGTTGACGCTCACTCAGTAGTTTAATAAAGATGGGTGTCCTACTGGGCAGTATAGTGGCTTAAAAAACAGAGCTGAAGCCACAAGCAGAACACTGTGCACGGACTTGACCCCTCTCCTCCCCTGCAGCTGCCTTCCTAGTGATACTCTCATCCATATTCAGAGATGTAGTTATTTAAATAAATAATTTTTGAAGCCAAGTTCAGATGTTTCCATAGGAAAATTATCTTGATATTTTGGCCTCAGTGAAAAAATAGGAAATGGGAAAGAGATCTAGGGCAAATTTTTAATAATATGGATTTTTCCCCCTCTCACATAGTGTGAAAGTGGCCATGGTTGCCAGCGGCACTAAAACAGTCAGACCACTTTCAGAAATTCAGTCACCTCTTAAACACTTAGAGGCCAAATTGAGTGAAAACCCGTTTTCAGAAGAGTTTCCAAGCAAGTAGAAAGTTTCCACACCCTACATCTTGTACAAAAAGAGATGGAAACTGGGCTCCATCTGCCAAGAAGTCTGAATGATGGTGTCACACGCTGTTGAACATTATAATCAGCAATAAAAATGGGAACATGTTTGATGCTATATTAAAATGTACTCCGAAAAGTGTAGCCTAATAATATTTTTGGATTTATTTTATTTCATTTTTTTTGCAATGCTAACAGTGTTTACACACTCTCAATAACAATAAGAAAAGCAAAAGAGGGGAAAAGAAATGAAATAAAAAAATCAGCATACTGAATTCCTGTACTGAAAAAGCTGCTTTCCCCCCATCAAAAATCACTTGGAAAAATCCTAGTTTTGTCTATCTAATAAGTCAAAGATTAGACATTTATTTTTTATTTTTTTTCTGATTATGNGACTCCAGAGAGAAGCCATGTCCCCTGCCCCCCAACTCTCCAGAGAAGGCCTGAGTCTCGGTCCTTGGACTGGGGGAAGGTGACCATCCCTCTGGTTTCCCCAGGAAGAAAACCCTGTGGCAAGCCTGTGTCTCATCAGATTCAGAAGAGGCTTGTGCCAGCTGCAACACAATATGCCAGGTTAGATCTGCAGAGGAACTTCCTGGACCAGGATGGGCAAAGAAGGGAAGCTACACAGAGCCTCATGGATGGAAGGCCAGCATTACAAAGTGGGCTGCCAGAGGTAGGAGTGGGAGCAGGGTTGTGGGGATCGGCTGAGGGGCCCGCTCTTCCCCATTGCCCTGGGCAAGGAGCCCAGCTGAGGGTAGACAGCCCCTCCAGACTTGCCCTCTCTGCCCCCTCCGCATCTCTCTCTGCCGCCTCTACTGAGCTCCCTCTCCTGTCTACGGCCCCCTCACTCAGGCTCTCCCCCAGCGTGTCTCGTCTCCCACCTCCACCCCTGTCGTCCCATCTGCCAGGACTGGTCCCCTCCCCCTGCCTTCCTCCCCGGAGCCTCTGGCGGCCAGAAGGGAGCACATGGCCGGGAATAACTGTAAAGTCCTTCCCGCAGGCTGTGCGAGGAGTGGCTGAATCCCTCCGGCTGGCAGAACAGACTGCCTGGGGCTGGCTANGGTCCCCTCCCCCTGCCTTCCTCCCCGGAGCCTCTGGCGGCCAGAAGGGAGCACATGGCCGGGAATAACTGTAAAGTCCTTCCCGCAGGCTGTGCGAGGAGTGGCTGAATCCCTCCGGCTGGCAGAACAGACTGCCTGGGGCTGGCTAGAGTCCCACGCCTGGGGTACAGCAGGGTCAGGGGCTCCGTGGGCACCCACAGAGTGCACTGCCCTACCTCGGAAGGAGAGCCGCAGGCGGGGCACGCTGGGGCCGGGGCTGGGACTGCTCCCCTGGAGGAGGAGGCCCCCCAGGAGGCAGCAGACGGCCCAGGCTGGGAGGGCCATGCCGAAGAGCGGGGCACGAGCTGCTCGTAGAGCTGCCCCGGTTCCCCCCGCTGCCGCTGGTTGTAGTCTGCTCAGTTGCCGCCAGGCCTGCTTCTGCTATTTATAAGGCAGCGGCTCCACCCCATCCAAGGCGGGGAGGCGGAGGGAGGGGTCAAGTGCCCCGCCATCCACCTGCAGCCTCTCCTTCCACCTCGGCTGGCCCAGCTGGTGGCTCTGTGTCAGAATAGCTGCTTCTCCATTTGGGAGACTTTTTTTCTGGCCAGGCTATGGATGGTTTATACAGAAATGTCCATAAACCCAAGTCCCTCGGCTCTAGCAAAATGTCAAGGGGAAAAGATAGCCTGGAAGGGAGAGCAGAGGTTGATGAGTGGGACGGGTGGTCTAGCTGGGCTCTCTTTCGCTCCTTGCGCCTCCAATGCCCATGACAGAGACCCCCCCATAGGTTGATTCTGTGCCCAGGTTCCTGACACCAAGAGTGCAGCCCCCTGAAGCCTTGGCCTGGCTCCTCAGCTCCCCTGGCAGGGCCCAAGTTGTCTAGGGGTACTCATTCCAGCCCAAGGGACTCTGTGCTTTGGAAGAGGACTTGAGGTCTGGCCAGACTTTACAGATCTGAAATTGGCAACAGATGAAAGGCCAGGCTTCTCCACTCAGGCCTATTCCTGTCTGGCCTCCAGGCCCCACATCCCATTTCGCTGGGTCAGGGAACAGGACTCGCCTTGCGCCAGAGAAGCCTCCTTTGCCCCGCCTCCCTCCTCCAGTTCTCCCAGAGCCCCAGGGCCCAGAGCATCACCAGGTGAGCGGTGGGTTCTTCCCAGACTTCCCCTCTGCCTGCAGGCCCTGTATCTATGCTTCCTCCAGAGTGCGCTGATCCAGGGGACAGGAGAGACACAGAACAGCAACAACAGGGGGATGAGGCTGAGAGGCTGAATAAGGACACTCGAGGAGACCCGCCCCCCCACCATCCCCGCAACAGTAGTCCCTGTCTCCACCCTCCACAGCTGCCACTACCCCATTCCAGACCCTTACACTCAGAATCTGAAGCCCTGGGTGCTAAGATTTCAACCTTGAGCCAGCATCTTGGTGCTCCCAGGATTCTAGAAACTTTTGTAAGTTAGGCCTCCTGGAGAGACAAGCTTGAAGCCTCCGATGGCATCAGAGAATGGAAGAGGTGGTCCAGGCCACATAGCAGCCTGGGAACAGGACTTGCTCTGTCCTGCCTCTTTGCTCCTAAAGTTTCCGGGATCCCACCTCCCTTTCTAGCTCATTTCTGAAAGGGAAATAGATCAATCTCTTTCTCTCTTTTTTCATTAAAAAAAAAAATTGGAAACAAATCAGTCTCTTGAATCAGCATGAGAAGGACCCAAGGACCTGGAAACCTGTCTCCCGGTCCCCATCTCCTCTAGAAATATGCGTGCCTCCTGACCTGGGATTGAGCAAGGGTCTACTCAGGGAGGCCACCCTTCCTCTGGATCCCCTGAGGAACCCTGGGCAAGGCCCCTTCCCCTCTGGGTCTCAGTCTCCTTCCAGAGCCAGGGACCAGCCACCTTAGGGGCACCAGGCTCTATAAACTGGTGAGAGGTGCTTGTGCAGCGACTGCCGTGATGGTGGTCATATCCTGGGTCCCTGGAAGGGTGGAGTCCCTCTGCATCCATCTCCCTGGGGAGATGTCTCAGCCTGTCACCCAGGCCAGGGGGCAATGTCTAGCTGGAGACTGAGCTGGACAGCCCCTCAACCAGCATGTGGCCACCAGCTGTGGGCGGGAGGCCCAACACTCAGCTTGCCAGCTCACCCTGGGGATCTAAACTCAGCCAGGACCCCAGCTGTGACCACAGGGGAGGCCTGGGTTTACTCGGGCAGGATGTGGGGGGCAGCCCATCCCACACTGCAGAAAAGCAGCCTGTGGCAGGGACTGAACTTGCGTGGCCTCACCAGGCCCTCTTCCTCTCTGGGCCTGGCTCCCAGTCTAAAAAGAGGGGTAAGGATCTTCTGTAAAGACCTCTGCTTGCAGGGAATTCCCTGGCGTTCCAGTGGTTAGGCCTCCGTCCTTTCATTGCTGAGGGCCTGAGTTTTATCCCTGGTCCAGGAACTAAGATCCCACAAGTTGTGTGGCACGGCCAAACAAAACAAAACAAATTTTAGATCTTCACTTGCTGGCTGCAGGTAAGAAAAAGACCCCAAGTGTGCCCTTGATGTCCGGGATCAATGAGCCCAGCCACAGACATCTTGTGCCATCTAATGGACAAAATCAGAACTGCTGGAGGTCCGAAAGCTGCCGGCTGGGTCAGGCCCTGGATGGGCAGCAGGGCCACCCAGCAGAAACTACAGCCTCTTGACACAGCACACAGTAAGGAACCAGGCAACCTTAATACGNGGGATCAATGAGCCCAGCCACAGACATCTTGTGCCATCTAATGGACAAAATCAGAACTGCTGGAGGTCCGAAAGCTGCCGGCTGGGTCAGGCCCTGGATGGGCAGCAGGGCCACCCAGCAGAAACTACAGCCTCTTGACACAGCACACAGTAAGGAACCAGGCAACCTTAATACGAAGAGAGAGGCAGGGGCAGGGGGAGATGCTCCAGTGATTGCTTCTTGTTGAAATGTTTTAAAAGTTACTTTTTATTATTATTTTTTCCTTAGTTTCAGGTACATGGCAAAGTGATTTGCATATATATATATATCCCTTTTCAGATTATTTTCCATTATAGATTAGTACATGATGTTGAATATAGTTCCCTGTGCTATACAGTAAATCGTTTTAATTTATTTTATATACAGTAGTGTGTATCTATTAATCCCACACTCCTTATTTATTTCTCCCCCTCTTTCCTTCTGTTGGTAACCATAATTTTGTTTTCTATGTCCGTGGGTCTTTCTATTTGATAAGTAAGTTCCTTTGTATTATGTATTAGATTCCACATATAAGTGATATCGTTTATATTTGACTTCCTCTATCTGGCTTACTTCCCTTGGTTTGGTCGTGTCTAGATCCACCCAGTGTTGCTGCAGATGGCAATATTTCACTCTTGTTTATGGCTGAGTAACATTCCATTGTGTGTGTTTGTACGTTTGTTATTTAGTTGCTAAGTCACGTCCAGTTCTTTTGCGACCCCATGGACTACAGCCCACCAGGCTCCTCTGTCCTTGGGATTTTCTAGGCAAGAATACTGGGAGTGGGTTGCCACTTCCTTCTCTGGGGGATCTTCCCAAGACCCAGGGATCAAATGTGCATCTCTTGTGTCTCCTGCGTTTGCAGGTGGCTTTACTACTGTGCCACCTGAGAGGCCACGAGCGTGGGGTGCACGTATCTTTTTGAATTAGGGTTTTCATCTTTTCTGGACATATGCCCAGGAATGGGATTGCTGGCTCATATGGTAACTCTATTTTTCATTTTTTAAGGAACGTTCATAATGTTTTCCATACTGGCTGCACCAATTTACATTTCCACCAACAGTGTAGACGGGTTCCCTTTTCCCCACACCCTCTCCAGCACTTATTCTTTGTAGACTTTAAAAATTTTTCGTTAGAGAATAGTTGATTTACAGTGTTGTGTTCATTTCAGCTGTACAGCAAAATGAATGTTATGTATATGTCCACTCTTTGTTAGTTTCTTTTCACATATAGGTCATTATGGAGTATTGAGAAGAGTTCCCTGTGCTACACAGTAGGTCCTTAACTAGTCACTTATTTTATATATAGTAGTGTGTGTATGTCAGGCTCAGTCTCCCAATTTACCCTCCCTCCACCCCATGCTTCCCCCCGGTTATCATAAACTTGCTTTCTACATGTATGACTCTGTTTCTGTTTTACAAATAAGCTTGTTCATCCCATTTTAATTTTTTAATAGTTATTTTTATTTATTTATTTGGCTGTGCCAGGTCTTAGTTGCAGCATTCGGGATCTCCCATCTTAATTGCGGTATGTGGGATCTTTAGTTGCAGCATATGAACTTTTAGTTGCAGAGTGTGGGATCATGTTCCCTGACCAAGGGTCACACCCAGGCCCCCTGCATTGGGAGAACAGAGTCTTAACCACTGGGCCACCAGGAAAGTCCCTGTACCTTTTTTTTTAGGTTCCACCTGTAAGCGATGTTGTATGATACCTGTCTCTGACTTCACTCAGAATGACAATCTGTGTCCATCCACGTTGCTGCAAATGGCATTGCTTCATTCTTTTTATGGCCGAGTAACATCCCATTGTACATATGTACCACTACTTGTAGACATTTTGATGATGGCCACTCTGACTGGTGTAAGGTGGTACCTCATTGTGGTTTTGATTTGCATTTTTCTAATAATTAGTGATGTTTTGCATCTTTTTATGCAACAGATAGCCTGTTGGCTATTGGCTATCTGTGTCTCTTTTGGAGAAATGTCTATTTAGGTATTCTTCTCATTTTTTGATTGGGTTGCTTTTTCATATTGAGTTGTATGAACTGTTCATGTACTTTAGAAATTAAGACCTTGTCTGTCAGTCATGTTATTTGCAAATTTTTTCTCCCACTCCTTAGGTTGTCAGTTTCTTTGGTTTATGGTTTCATTTACTGTGCAAAAGCTTAAACGTTTGATTAGGTCCCATTTGTTTATTTTTGCTTTTATTTTCTTTTGCCTTCGGAGACTGATCTGAGAAAAGATGGCTACTATTTATGTCAGAGCAGAGGCTTCCCAGGTGGCTGAGTGGTAAAGAGTCTGAGCTGCCTGGAGAATTCTGTGGACAGAGGAGCCTGGTGGGCTACAGTCCACGGGTCACAAAGAGCTGGACACGACTGAAGCGACTTAGCACAGCATGTCAGAGAATGTGTTCCCCATTCTAGGAGTTTCATTGTGTCATGTCTTATTTTTAAGTCTCTAGGCCATTTTGAGTTTATTGTGGTGTTTGCTGTAAAGGAGTGCTCTAACTTCATTGATTTACATGCATCCAGCTCTTGCTTCTGATGGAGAAAGTCAAAGGAGGCTTCATGGAAGAAGTATTATCTAGGCAAGTGATGACATAGCCCAAAAGAAATGGAGAGGACTGAAGAAAGCAAAGTGGTCAGAACCGGGGGATGCATGTAGGGGAGCGCGATGGCACGTACTGATGGCAGCTTGTCAGCCTGCGCCCACCATGTAGATGTGTGATGCGCCATGTGCCCCTAGGGGGGCTTATGAAGCATGCAGCCAGCTTCTCCCAGCTAGAGTTCCGTGGCAGACATACCTGGAAAGATTGGATGCCCTCAGCACTTCCTCCACCAAAACCTCATTCTGGAGCACAGATGTCGGGAAAATCTCACAGAACTTCCTACCCGTGGACCCCTGCTCCTTTTTGTTGGCCATGGCCCATGGCATGTGGGATCTAGTTCCCTGACCCAGGATTGAACTCTTGCCCCCTGCATTAGAAACAAGGCGTGGATCCCTTCTTCAGGGCACCATCCAGCACCATCCACCATCCAGCACTAGCCTCTTTGTAGCTGGCCCAGTCATCCTCCTAGTTTGTTCACAGAGGGCTCAACTCTTGGAATTTTCCTCCCCCCCCTCGCTTATACCATCAGCATCCCATATCCCCTGGGAGTCCCCAGCCTATGGTCCCTGTCCTCCTCCCCCACCTCAGTTACCCACCTTCCAAGTTGTCATCAGTGAAGATGTGACCTTCAGTGTCTGCGTTCAGAACATTTCCTCCTCTGATTCCACCTCCCGCTGCCACGATTCTTCCTCCCTGCCTCAAGCTTCCTCTTCCTTCCTGCTCAGCTTAGATCTAGTGACAGAGCTATAAGCAGGCCCTTGACACACTCCTAGAGACCCTGGCCCTCTGAAGTTCTGTCCCTGCCTCTTGCTTCACGCCTTTCCCAGCTTCACTAGGTTGCTCTCGTGAGCATATGGGTCATTCCCTAACCCACCTCCTCAAGTGAGCTTCCCTGGACTTTACATCTCCCTTCAGCTCCAGCTCATCTCTCTGTTCCCTGAGTCTTTGCAAAATATCACCAGCATTGCCCACACTTGCCATCTCCCCTTTACCTTGCCTCATTCCTTCTACCCTTCGTAGTTGAGCTCCCAGCCCACAATTCCAGTGAAACCCTTGTGTCCAGGTGGCCAAGACCTTGGGGCCTCCAAGTTCCCTAGCTCCAGAGCCATCAGCGGTCTTCAGTGCCTCCTTCCTTCCCTCATGGGGCCTCGGGCCCTTCGCTTACCCAGGGTCTCTCCCACCCCGCCAGCCGCATCCCCTCTCCAGTCCCCATTTTGCACTCTGCAGTTTTCCTCACTGTATTCATCTCTTCTTTGTCTTCCTGAGTTTACTATAAATTCCACAAAATTAGGGACTGGGCCTCCCTCTGAAAGGTCCCAGCGTTCAGCCAGTGCTAGACACATAGGAGGGGTGTGACTAAACCCTGGCATGGCACACAGGCTGGTGGTGCCACCCACTGTCACCCTGCCTCCTATCCTGAATGTCATTCCTGGGTACACATGTAGGTCCTTCAGGTTCCAGCTCCCGAGGGCAGGATGGAGGGGACCCGTCTCCTCTCCCCGGTCTCTCCAGGGACCAGGCAGCTCCCACCAGCTTTGGCCTCCACTGAGGCATCTTCAGAATTCCAAGACCGTCTCTGGAATGCCGGGCCTGTCTGGAGAATGCCCAGGCCGGGGCACAGGCGGGGAGGCTGGGGAGTGGCTGGGCGGAGCACGGCAGCTGCGGACGTTCTGCTGGAGCCTGGGCACTGCAGCAGCTGTCTCTCTGGTAAGCACCGCTGCCGATGCCTCGCCTCCCTGTGGCCCCCATCTCCCGGGGCCAGTCTCACTGTTCTGTCCATAGCTCTGGCCTGGGCTCCCCCAGGCAGCTGAGAGTCATCAGGC
>SJYV01018960.1:0-10117 GCA_006410875.1 Neotragus pygmaeus
GACAGACACACCTTCCGTGACCTAAGACTCCCAAGCAGCCAAACGCTTGGACCCACCCGGGTGTGGGTGGGCACCTGCTGGTTCTAGCCAACAGACTGTATCTTACACTTCCACAGTGGCTTCAAACACACCCTGCGACTACCAGACTCTATAAATATACCCAGCTGTGCGGACACTCATCATTCCACAGGGGCCTTCGGGGGACGGTGGCTGGGGAGCCGCTGAGGGAGGCCCTGCAGGAGGCTCTCTACAGCCTCGGGCTCCCTCGGCGGGGCCTCCCGGGCTCACCCCTCCCCAGTCCAGGGCTGCCGCCTGACACTCGGTTCGCAAACGTTTCTCGTGAAGAAAGTGATTGCCACTTGTATCAAAATTTCTCATGTGAGACACCACCCAATTGTATTTTATCAAGACAAAATAGTAAATTAAATAAAACATGTCCCCAACACTCTCTCATGCCTTCTTGTCTCCTTTAATATATAATATTCACAGGGTCAATGTGAGGTACACATTCTGATCTTTATTCTATAGGTTACATCCTGATGTCCTGAGACATGTATAAGGTCACAGAGTTTGTAATGATGCAGGGATTCAAGCCTAGGATTCAAGCTTCAGAAACCTACTCTGTCCGATGTCACTTACACCTCACCTGCTGATATTTAACTGCTACGTGTAAGAGTTTCAGCCAGTCACTGGTTTGAGAAATGCTAGAAAGAGGAAATAAAAAGAGGAAGGAAGCAGTTTGTAATACTACTAGAAGGCTTAAGTTTCGAAAAATCACTGTTTTTTTTCTCTTTCTTCATCACTGAGATTAGATTAACCTGGATGACTCAGAAATTTGTTTCCTCTTCCTTCTCAATTTTAAAACCGTCCTTATAATGAATTATTCCTCCCAAAACATTTCAAAAACAGAGAATTAATAGCATAAATATTTCTCTATTGTGTGCAATAAAATAAAGAATTGGAGCTATAAAAATAAACTCAAGCCTGCAAATTCCCTAATGGTCCAGTGTTTAAGACTCAGAACTGAGGGCATGGGCTTTATCCCTGGCTGGGGAACTAAGATCCCACAAGCTGCATCATGTGGCCAATTAATTAATTAACTAGTTAATGTAGGCTTCTCCTATACCTAATTCTTTATAATGACCTGAACAGTCAGTCACTTTGACACTAACAAAATTTGTCAAGACAAATAAAGAGTGAGGGTTTTTAATGCCAAGTTAGAAGTTCAGTTGACTGTGACTACTTTGTTAAGAAAAAATTAAAAAGTAAGGACAGAATTAAATCACCCCAGATGTGTTTACTTGTTTTAAAAATAGTCTAAATTCTATCTTTCAGATAGGTGCAATTAACTGCATTTAACATAGAAAATAATGTGTGATGTCAGTATCACAGTTACCGAATTCCTTCAGCCTCACTGCTTTATTTATCTTGCGTAATTACTTGGCTGGTAAGCCTAGTAATTCTTGTTATGCCGATGAGACTATGAGGCTGGCGATGACACAGCTGGTTTCAGAGCGCAGACTGGCTTCCAGTCCCAGCTCTAGTGCTGTCCCTACAGACCTTTCAAATAAGGGTCGAGAAGCTCACGTCTGTAGAGTCTATCAGTGTATAATATAGATATGTATGTGCACACAGTGTCTTCTGACTCTACCACATGTCCACCCTGCATTTAAGTGGGAATCTGCCTAAGACCGTGTACAATCAAAGCCACTGAGTGACATCAGAATCTCTCAGAACCAGAAATGCCTGTTGTGAATTTCTTAACACTAGAGTGAGTCACACAACTTCAACAGTTTGTAGATATTATACTCCTAACCAACATTTGATATTATCTTAGAAGAACAAACAGATGAAAAGCACGTGTGGGCTGGCCTCTGTGATGTTTGTGTTGATTCCTAAACCGCAAGTTCACAAACGTGCCACTGAAACTTGGCACAGATGACAAAGAGCTCAGACCCGCAGCCACACTCCCTCTGCTCACTGGCTTCAAAAGTTAGATCTGACTTTGCTGTAGCATTTTTAAGTGAACTTTTTTGCAGCAACACAGGGTAAATATTTTGAAACTGACCAGAAAAATTAATGACACAGAGAAAACAATAACTTCAAGGAAATTTCCCATTCCAAATTACCAAGTTTTCCCCCCATAAAATTAAAAGTCTTTCTGTATTTGATTTATTTCATAATGGATAATAATTTGCTTATGGGATATTAAATTCTTTATTGAACTATTACTTCAGTCCATCCAGCAACTAATTGGGCTATTCTTCCTCTTTTACCAAATTGACCAATTATCAAACTAAATTCAATCAGTATATGCTGATATTGAACTGAGCCACTCAGTTTTCTGCTTTATATCTGGTTGTTTAAGATGAAAACTGAGTCCTCTTTTTGTCTTTGTCATATTTCTGTACAATTTATAAATTACTTTCAGTTGCTAAAAAAAATATGTTTTAATTGGTCTAGCTAGTTTCATTAATTTCAGTGCCAAACAAGAACTCATAAAGGATACACGCATTCTAAGCTGCTCAGTAAAACTGACATCAAAACCAGAGTGTACATTTGGGTTTGGTGAATGCTACATAGGCTTTTGCTGATCTCTTGAGATTTAAGATTATGTATAACTTAATTTAATTCAAATCTTGAACCAAAATATTCTCAAACAAGCAACTAAACAAGAAAACACCATTAAACTTTTACTCATCCCCTAAAAACATCCCACAGTTTAATTTTCATTATATTAATAATACCAGTATGCAAAATAAAACCCTATTTCCCAGAGAGAGACATGGAAATGGCTGAAATACCTGGTTCTTCTCTGCCTGACAGGAAAAAAATGGTCTTCTGAGCGTTGTTAGAGTTCAGACATGGCAATGACCGGTTTTATAATGCTCTGCCCCTCCCACATGGCATTTTTTTTTTTCTATATATCTGTGTCCTTTGAGTGATTCAACATTTTACTCAGAAAGACATCATTAGAATAGAAATGCTTGTTTGCTAAGGCATCATTTAAGAAGATGACATCATTCAGAAACTTTAAAATTTAGCAATACCTACACATGCCTGTTAAAATTAGCTAAAATCTAAAAAAAAGTTAAAAGTAAATAAAATAAAATAAGCTAAAATCTATCAGCCCCAGTTTCAACAGTCCCCTCTTAAGCTTGCTCTCTTGGTAAGAAATTCTACAATGTCTCTTCTATCTTTTGACAAGAACTGTCTGGGAGCTTTTTGCAATACTTAAAAGCAATGGAATCCTTTCTCTTTTGAATCTAGACAGCCCCCAAACAATTCTTTGGGAACGGGGTGGGGGGGGCAGGAAATACACTTTTCTTCCTTATAAATTCTCTATTTTAAACCCTTTTACATTTCTCAAGCTATAATTACCTAAATAATTCTGGGTTCCACCCTAATCCATCACAAATCACACCCAAAGAACATTTCATTTGCCATTTTTTTTAGAACAGAGATCTTATCTTTAAGTAAACAGTGAAAATCCCTTGTTCACTTTAAGTTAATTTNCAAGCTATAATTACCTAAATAATTCTGGGTTCCACCCTAATCCATCACAAATCACACCCAAAGAACATTTCATTTGCCATTTTTTTTAGAACAGAGATCTTATCTTTAAGTAAACAGTGAAAATCCCTTGTTCACTTTAAGTTAATTTTTAAGTGGGTAAATTAAGGGTGTTAATTGGAATTTGTGATGTTGAAATCATGATTCTGAAAATCACTAGATTTTTAGATACAGCCAAAGGAATCTCATAAAAACAGATAAAAGATATTCATAATGAAAGAGAATCTGAGTTTTAAAATGTTCATATTGTTAGAGCTTATTGAAAAGTGTTTGCAATACATTGTAAAGAGGATTTTCTTCTCACTTTACTTCTTTATTGAAGTATGGTTATTTTTAAAATGTTCTCCCAGTTCTGCACAGCAAAGTGACTCAGTTTCACACACATATATAGTTGTTGTTTTTATTTTAATATTCTGCTATCATGGGCTTCCCAGGTGTCATTAGAGGTAAAGAATCTTCCAGCCAATGCAGGAGACCAATGGAGGTAGATTCGCTCCCTGCATCAGAAAGATCCCTTGAAGTAGGAAATTGCACTCTACTCCAGCATTCTTGCCTGGAAACCCCTACGGACAGAGGAGCCCGAGTCAGATACAACTGAGCACACACAAACTCCGTGATGGCTTATTCCGGGAGGTGGAAATGCCTTCCCTGTGCTGTGCAGCGAGGCCTGGTCTATACCCATCTAGCTGTAGCAGTTCGCTTTCCCTGTGCTAAAAGTGAGGCCTGGTCTATACCCATCTAGCTGTAGCAGTTCGCTTTCCCTGTGCTAAAAGTGAGGCCTGGTCTATACCCATCTAGCTGTAGCAGTTCGCTTTCCCTGTGCTAAAAGTGAGGCCTGGTCTATACCCATCTAGCTGTAGCAGTTCGCTTTCCCTGTGCTAAAAGTGAGGCCTGGTCTATACCCATCTAGCTGTAGCAGTTTGCTTTCCCTGTGCTAAAAGTGAGGCCTGGTCTATACCCATCTAGCTGTAGCAGTTTGCTTTCCCTGTGCTAAAAGTGAGGCCTGGTCTATACCCATCTAGCTGTAGCAGTTCGCTTTCCCTGTGCTAAAAGTGAGGCCTGGTCTATACCCATCTAGCTGTAGCAGTTCGCTTTCCCTGTGCTAAAAGTGAGGCCTGGTCTATACCCATCTAGCTGTAGCAGTTTGCTTTCCCTGTGCTAAAAGTGAGGCCTGGTCTATACCCATCTAGCTGTAGCAGTTTGCTTTCCCTGTGCTAAAAGTGAGGCCTGGTCTATACCCATCTAGCTGTAGCAGTTCGCTTTCCCTGTGCTAAAAGTGAGGCCTGGTCTATACCCATCTAGCTGTAGCAGTTCGCTTTCCCTGTGCTAAAAGTGAGGCCTGGTCTATACCCATCTAGCTGTAGCAGTTTGCTTTCCCTGTGCTAAAAGTGAGGCCTGGTCTATACCCATCTAGCTGTAGCAGTTTGCTTTCCCTGTGCTAAAAGTGAGGCCTGGTCTATACCCATCTAGCTGTAGCAGTTCGCTTTCCCTGTGCTAAAAGTGAGGCCTGGTCTATACCCATCTAGCTGTAGCAGTTCGCTTTCCCTGTGCTAAAAGTGAGGCCTGGTCTATACCCATCTAGCTGTAGCAGTTTGCTTTCCCTGTGCTAAAAGTGAGGCCTGGTCTATACCCATCTAGCTGTAGCAGTTTGCTTTCCCTGTGCTAAAAGTGAGGCCTGGTCTATACCCATCTAGCTGTAGCAGTTCGCTTTCCCTGTGCTAAAAGTGAGGCCTGGTCTATACCCATCTAGCTGTAGCAGTTCGCTTTCCCTGTGCTAAAAGTGAGGCCTGGTCTATACCCATCTAGCTGTAGCAGTTTGCTTTCCCTGTGCTAAAAGTGAGGCCTGGTCTATACCCATCTAGCTGTAGCAGTTTGCTTTCCCTGTGCTAAAAGTGAGGCCTGGTCTATACCCATCTAGCTGTAGCAGTTCGCTTTCCCTGTGCTAAAAGTGAGGCCTGGTCTATACCCATCTAGCTGTAGCAGTTCGCTTTCCCTGTGCTAAAAGTGAGGCCTGGTCTATACCCATCTAGCTGTAGCAGTTTGCTTTCCCTGTGCTAAAAGTGAGGCCTGGTCTATACCCATCTAGCTGTAGCAGTTTGCTTTCCCTGTGCTAAAAGTGAGGCCTGGTCTATACCCATCTAGCTGTAGCAGTTCGCTTTCCCTGTGCTAAAAGTGAGGCCTGGTCTATACCCATCTAGCTGTAGCAGTTCGCTTTCCCTGTGCTAAAAGTGAGGCCTGGTCTATACCCATCTAGCTGTAGCAGTTTGCTTTCCCTGTGCTAAAAGTGAGGCCTGGTCTATACCCATCTAGCTGTAGCAGTTTGCTTTCCCTGTGCTAAAAGTGAGGCCTGGTCTATACCCATCTAGCTGTAGCAGTTCGCTTTCCCTGTGCTAAAAGTGAGGCCTGGTCTATACCCATCTAGCTGTAGCAGTTCGCTTTCCCTGTGCTAAAAGTGAGGCCTGGTCTATACCCATCTAGCTGTAGCAGTTTGCTTTCCCTGTGCTAAAAGTGAGGCCTGGTCTATACCCATCTAGCTGTAGCAGTTTGCTTTCCCTGTGCTAAAAGTGAGGCCTGGTCTATACCCATCTAGCTGTAGCAGTTCGCTTTCCCTGTGCTAAAAGTGAGGCCTGGTCTATACCCATCTAGCTGTAGCAGTTCGCTTTCCCTGTGCTAAAAGTGAGGCCTGGTCTATACCCATCTAGCTGTAGCAGTTTGCTTTCCCTGTGCTAAAAGTGAGGCCTGGTCTATACCCATCTAGCTGTAGCAGTTTGCTTTCCCTGTGCTAAAAGTGAGGCCTGGTCTATACCCATCTAGCTGTAGCAGTTCGCTTTCCCTGTGCTAAAAGTGAGGCCTGGTCTATACCCATCTAGCTGTAGCAGTTCGCTTTCCCTGTGCTAAAAGTGAGGCCTGGTCTATACCCACCTAACTGTAGCAGTTTGCATCTACCCGCACCAAAATCCCAGTCCACCCTTCTTCCCCTCCTCTCCTCCGCTGGGCAACCACAAGTCTGATCACCAGGTCTGAGTCTGTTTCACAGATGTTCGCTCACATCACATTTTAGACTGCACGTATAAGTGGTACCATATGGTATTCGTCTTTCTTTTTCTGATTTACTTCACCTAGTATGAGCATCTCCAGTTGCACACTTCACTTTTATGCACAGGAAATCCCCAAAGCGGTAAGGATGACAAGAGGCAGAAGCACCAAGCTTCTCTTCTGCTGGTGTCGTGAGCCCCACGTCTCCACCTGAAGAGCTGCGTTCACAGTCTGGAGTGTCCTTGAAACCAAGCCTGTGGGTTTGAGCCCAGTGTGAGCTTCTTAGCTTGGCTGTGGTCCACAGAGCCAGACTTATCTTTAGCTCTTCTTGCCAATGTGAGTCTCTGGCCAAAAAGGAGTGGACTGACTTAACCCAGAGTGTTAGTCACTCAGTTGTGTCCAGCTCTTTGTGACCCTAGGACTGCAGACCACCAGGCTCCTCTTTCCACGGGATTCTCCAGGAAAGAATCCTGGAGTGGGTGGCCATTCCCTTCTCCAGCAGCTCTTCTCCACTCAGGAATCAAACCCAGCTCTCCCGCATTGCAGACAGATTCTTTATCATCTGAACCACCAAACTTAACCCGAATGCCTCATTATTATTAAAGGGGCAATGTGATAGGTGTGTTCTTCAGAATCTGGCCTTCAAAAGCCAAATTATTCAGTTTATTAATATCTGGAAGATCTCAGGTCACATAAAGAAAAAGAGTTGAAGTTTCACTTCAAGGGTGACCTTTCAAATCCTCAGTTTCTTCATTAGCCCACAGAAACCTCGCAGGCAGCCCTGACCCTTTCATGGATTTTCACATCCCTCGGCACTCAGCCGCTTCTCCATCTGAGAGCGTTCAGGGGCCACTGGTTGGTGTCCAGGTCTCTCTCTGTTTTCCGTCTCAGGCCCCTGGAGGGCACTCCCGACCCCGCAGCCAATTTGTTCAGCTGTTTTTTAACCACACATAGGCAGCACAACAGTCTGCTAAGCCAATAGTGAATGTATTATCACAGCAGGATCCTCTATGACCCCCCTCTCAGAGTAATGGAAATAAAAGCAAAAATAAACAAATGATACCTAATTAAACTTAAAAGCTTTTCCACAATGAAAGAAACTTAAGCAAGGTGAGAAGACAGCCTTCAGAATGTGAGAAAATAATAGCAAATGAAGTAACTGACAAAGAATTAATCTCAAAAATATACAAGCAGCACCTGCAGCTCAATTCCAGAAAAATAAACGACCCAATCCAAAAATGGGCCAAAGAACTAAACAGACATTTCTCCAAAGAAGACATACAGGTGGCTAACAAACACTTGAAAAGATGCTCAACATCACTCATTATCAGAGAAATGAAAATCAAAACCACAATAAGGTACCATCTCACACCAGTCAGAATGGCTGCGATCCAAAAGTCTACAAGCAATAAATGCTGAAGAGGGTGTGGAGAAAAGGGAACCCTCTTACACTGTTTGTGGGAATGCAAACTAGTACAGCTACTATGGAGAATAGTCTGGAGATTCCTTAAAAAACTGGAAAGAGAATGGCCATATGACCCAGCAATCCCACTGCTGGGCATACACACTGAGGAAACCAGAATTGAAAGAGACACATGCACAATGTTCATCGCAGCACTGTTTATAATAGCCAGGACATGGAAGCAATCTAGATGTCCATCAGCAGACGAACGGATAAGAAAGCTGTGGTACATATACACAATGGAGTATTACTCAGCCATTAAAAAGAATACATTTGAATCAGTTCTAATGAGATGGGTGAAACTGGAGCCTATTATACAGAGTGAAGTAAGTCAGAAAGAAAAACACCAATACAGTATACTAACAAACACATATATATGGAATTTAGAAAGATGGTAATGATAACCCTGTATGCGAGACAGCAAAAGAGACACAGATGTATAGAACAGTCTTTTGGACTCTATGAGAGAAGGTGAGGGTGGGATGATTTAAGAGAGTCGCATTGAAACATGTATATTATCATATGTGAAACAGATCCAGGTTCGATGCATGAGACAGGGTACTCAGGGCTGGTGCACTGGGAAGACCCTGAGGGATGAGGTGGGGAGAGAGGTGGGAGGGGGATTCAGGATGGGCAGCACGTGTACACCCATGCCTGATTCATGTCAGTGTATGGCAAAACCACTACAATATTGTAAAGTAATTAGCTTCCAATTAAAATAAATAATTTTTTAAGAGAGAAAAAAAGTGAATGTATTAATACCTAGAACATTAGTCACCTTTATTTCCACTGAACCAAAGCTGTGAGATTTGATTCACACTCCATAGTGTCCAGTCTGACTTCTACCAACTTTGGTGAATTTCTGCTACATAGAACCATACCTCTTCAAGTTTAACCTGCAACATAAAAATGTATGATCATTAATTAATTAGCCTTGTGGGTTCCAGCTGTTTCATCTAGGTTGGGCTTCTATCACCAACTAGATTATATACTTCATTCCCTTTTAGCAGCAAGAACAGTGCTGAGCATCAAGTGGGTACTGAATATTTTCTGATGAAGTGAATAAGATGCTAAAACTCTCTAGAAAGGTCTTATAGTGTGGTGAGCAAAGATGTGGATTCTGAGAGACTCCGAAAGCTTGATTTGAATCCTCTTCCTGCCATTTAGCGGGAAGCCCTGGTGGCTCGGGCGGTACAGAATCCACCTGCCTATGAAAGAGAAGCAGGTTCAATTCCCGGGTCAGGAAGATCCTGTGGAGCAAGAAGCGGCAACCCATTCCAGTATTCTTGCCTGGGAAATCCCATAGACAGAGGAGCCTGGCGGTCTTACAGTCCACGGGGTTGCAAAAGAGTTGGACACAACTTAGTGATGAAACAACAATGAAGATGCTATTTACTAATTTATGTCCTGTCCTTGTGCTTAGTCACTCAGTCGTGTCTGACTCGGCAGCCCTGAGGACTGTAACCCACCGGGCTCCTCTGTCCATGGGGATTCTCCAGGCAAGAATGCTGGAATGGGTAATCTTATGCAAATACTTCAACTTCTCTGCACTTACATTTCCTAACATGCCCCACAGCTGGTACTGTTTATTGCCTATGCAAGAGCACTTCATTTTTCACGTCTGATTTTTAGTATTATTCAGAGATTTCTTGATCTTGGGAAGAAGGATCTAGTTGTTGCTCATCTAGAGGGTGGATAGATAACCCAGTTTTAGTCAATGAGATGTGGGAGAAGCCTGCTGGGGAAAATCTGGGGAAATTTTTCCCTCCTGATAAGAGGGAGATATGTGAAGAGAACCCCCTGTCCTCTACACCACCCCCTCCTACCCAACTTTGAGCAGGGTTGTATGACAATGTGATACCGGGAAATGCTACAGCCATGTCGCAAGCACAGGGAAGCCGGAAAGACTTGTAGAGATGCCAAGCCAAAGACCTGACCTCAGAGTTCCTAAGCCAGTGCTGGAAACCACCTACCCCCGGTTTTTTCTCTTGCTCTTACTGTCATATTATATAACAAATAAGTCTGTATTGTTTAGGCACTGTGAGA
>SJYV01018965.1:0-10240 GCA_006410875.1 Neotragus pygmaeus
AAGTATTGGAGCTTCAGCTTTGGCATCAGTCCTTTCAATGAATATTCAGGACTGATTTCATTTAGGATTGACTGGTTTGATCTCCTCACAGTCCAACACCACAGTTCAAAACCATCAATTCTTCGGCTCAGCTTTCTTTATGGTCCAACTCTCACATCCTTACATGATTACTGGTCATAGCTTTTCTTCTAAGGAGCAAGCATCTTTTAATTTCATGGCTATAGTCACCATCTGCAATGATTTTGGAGCCCAAGTAAATAAAATCTCTCACTGTTTCCATCATTTCCCTATTTATTTGCCATGAAGTCATGGGACTGAATGCCATGATCTTAGTTTTCTGAATGTTGAGTTTTAAGCAAACTTTTTCACTCTCCTCTTTCTCAGCTTTCTACTATAAGGGTGGTGTCATTTGCTTATCTTAGGTTATTGACATTTCTCCTGGCAATCTTGATTCCAGCTTGTTCCTCATCCACCCTGTGAAATAATAATATGTGCTTATTATTATTAAATAATAATACATTATTATTTCACATAATATACTCTGCATATAAGTTAAATAAGCAAGGTGACAATACACAGCCTTGATGTACTTCTTTCCCCATTCGCAACCAGTCTGTTGTTCTTTGTCTGGTTCTAATTGCTGCTTCTTGACCTGCATACAGATTTCTCAGGAGGCAAGTAAGGTGGTCTGGTATTCCCATCTCTTTCAGAATTTTTCACAATTTGCTGTGATCCTTTCACAGTCAAAGGCTTTGGCATAGTCAGTAAAGCAGAAATGAATGTTTTTTTCTGGAACTCTCTTGCTTTTTCGATGATCCAACAGATGTTGTCAATTTGATCTCTGGTTCCTCTGCCTTTTCTAAATCCAGCTTGAACATATGGAAGTTCACGGTTCACATACTGTTGAAGCCTGGCTTGGACAATTTTGAGAAATATCTGCACCTTTAACTAAAATTGTGTGTGCATGCTGTGCTTAGTCACTTCAGTCATGTCTGACTCTTTGGGATCCTATAGTCTGTCACCTGCCAGGCTCCTCTGTCCTTGGAATTTTCCTGCAAGAATACTGGAGTGAGTTGCAAGCCCTATTCCAGGGGATCTTCCCAACCCAGAGATCAAACCCGTGACTCCTGTGTCCCCTGCATTGCAGGTGAATTCTTTACTGCTGAGACACCGGGGAAGCTCCCTAACTAAAATTACTCTACTTTGTCACTCTTGGACTTTATTACAGCTTGTATAAAATGAGTCACCATCATCTTAGCTGTATTGAAATAGCCACATTAATAATAGTCATAACTATAATCATATAACAAAATGTTATCACTACTGTATATGTATTGAGTGCACATTGCCCCAAGCACTTGACATGAATTGATCTATTTCATCTTCACAATGCCATGATGAAGGTGCTGTTATCTTTCTTCATATTCTAAGTCAGAATTATACCTGAATTTTGGGTAAATTGTTCAGTTGCACAAAGCTCAGAAGTTACAGATAATCAGTAAAATTGTTGAAATAGTAATATTTGTCATGTGAGCTATTTGAGTCATTTTTCACTCTCATTCAAGAGTTGTTCTTACATTTTTCTAGGTAATATTAAACAAATTTTACTCAAATATTTTCCCAAAACTATACATTAATATATTTTTTGAAGTAGACAGTGGATTTAAATAAAATAAGAATGACTCAATCTAATTTTTTCTATTACCTTGAAAACTAACTTCTTTACAAACTTTTTTCTCTAATGCTGGAATAAATTAACATGCATGTTGAAAACATCTAACCACAACCCTCGCATATCTCTGCAATGAATAGCTTTTAGTCCTTGGCAATTCAGACAAGTGTTTTCTGAAATAAAACTCTACACATTTATAGAAAACATTGAATAGTTGAATATCTTCTAAAGACAACAAGATAGCTATTATCTTATTTTTTTAGATGTCTAGTGATGATGTGAATTGGGGTTGATTTAAACATCCTTGATTGGTTTTTGTGCTAACACACACAATTATATTTAAATTAAAATTTTGGCAATTACAAAGAGGCTTAGAGTTCTAAAATATTTTTATCCATTGAATCAGTTTGTTATTTCACACAAAAAGTACAGAAAGTCTTTGAAATTTAGTGGAGGAAAATCGGAAGCAACCAAACAAATGAAACCATTGTAACCTGGCAGTAAAATCATGGATTGGTTTAATAGGCTTAAACATAGCATTGAATCAGTAATTTAACATAGTGCCAAGAAAACGAGATAAAGTTGAGAAATATGTCTTGGGGGTACATCCTGGATACTAAGGCTGATGTGAGGGAATCATCAAGACAAGTCATCCCCCTTGGTTCCTCTACCAAAGACAGGGTCTTTAGTACCATCTTTTTTAAGAAAGAAAAGAGTACAGATAAGAAACATAAAGTTTAGTAAAGAGTCACAACAAAGGTCAGTATAGATTGAGTCAATTCTTATTTTATTTAAATCCACTGTCTACTTCAGAAAATATATTAATGTATAGTTTTGGAAAAATATTTGAGTATAGTCAAAGCTATCATTTTTCCAGTAGTCTTGTATGGATATGAGAGTTGAGCCACAAAGAAGGCTGAATGCCAAAGAACTCATGCCTTCGAACTGTGGCGCTGGAGAAGACTTTTGAGAGTCCCTTGGACAACAAGGAGATCAAACCAATCAATTCTAAAGAAAATCAACCCTGAATATTCATTGGAAGGACTGATGCTAAAGCTGAAGCCCCAACGTTTTAGCCACCTTATGTGAAGAGCCAACTCACTGGAAAAGGCATTGATGCTGGGAAAGATTGAAGGCAAGAGGAGAAGCGGGCAACAGAGTATAAAATGGTTGGCTGGTGTCACCAACTCAATGGACATGAGCTTGAGAAAAATCTGGGAGACAGTGAAGGACAGGGAAGCCTGGCATACTGAAGTCCATGGAGTTGCAAAGAGTCAGACATAACTGAACAGCTAAACAATAGCAACAAAAGAGCAACATTGAAGGTTAAAACATTATCATATTTTCTAAACAGTATCTAATGAGAAGTTCCAAGAATCAAGTGCACTTGCCTTATTTAAATAACATATCCAAATAATTTTTGAAAATAAATATTGAAATGTTATGTCAAATATAATTAAATGCAGGTTGCGATTCAAGGCAGATAAATTCCCTCCTGTCTTAGAATATATCTTAAATTTTATTAAAAGTGTTCTAGAGTTAATTTCTGTTGTATTTCAAAGTGACTCAGTTATGCAAATATGCTTTTTCATATTCTTTTTACTATAGTTTATCACAGGATATTAAATATAGTTCAGTATCCTGTACAAAGAGTCGGACACAACTGAGCGACTGAACTGAACTGATGCTGTGCAAGAGGGCTTCCCAGAGGGCACTCAGGTCAGTTCAGTTCAGTTGTTCAGTGTTGTCTAACTCTTTGCGACCCCATGGACTGCGGCACACCAGGCTTCCCTGTCCATCACCAACTCCTGGAGCTTGCTCAAACTCATATCCATCGAGTCGGTGATGCCATCCAACCATCTCATCCTCTGTCGTCCCCCTTTCCTCCTGCCTTCAGTCTTTCCCAGCATCAGGATCTTTTCTAGTGAGTCAGTTCTTCACATCAGGTGGCCAAAGTATTGGAGTTTCAGCTTCAGCATCAGTCCTTCCCATGCACATTCAGGACTGATTTCCTTTAGGATGGACTGATTGGATCTCCTCGCATTCCAAGGGACTCTCAAGAGTCTTCTCCAACACCACAGTTCAAAAGCATCAATTCTTCAGTGCTCAGCTTTCTTCACAGTCCAACTATCACATCCATACATGACCACTGGAAAAACCATAGCCTTGACTAGATGGACCTTTGTTGGCAAAATAATGTCTCTGCTTTTTAATATGCTGTCTAGGTGATCCACCAGCCAGAGTATGAGATGGAAGTGTTGCGGATTCAATCCCTGTATCAAGAAGAATCCCTGGAGTAGGAAATGGCACCCCACTCCACTGTTCTTGCCTAGAAAATTCCATGGGCAGAGGAATTCCACGGGCAGGGGGACCTTGTTGTTTATCCATCCTGTACATAATAGTTTGCATCTGCTAATCCCAAACTTTTCTACCCCTCCTCCCCTTTGGCCTCCACAAGTCTGTTCTATGAGTCTGTTTCATACATATGTTGATTCATATTGTATTTTAGATTCCAGTAAATTTTTTAAAAGAATGCAAAAAAATACCTTAAATCATTTAAATTTATTTTCAACTTTCAGTTATAAAATAAATAAGCCACTGATATGTAAAATACAGTATCTATCAATAATATTGTAATGACTTGTATAGGGGGCCAAGAGCTGTTAGACCTTGGTGATAATTTTATAATGTACGTCAAGTTCATATCACTGTAGCAATCTTGAAACTAATGTAATATTGCAAGACAACTATATTTCAGTAAGCATAAATAAATGAATAAATAAAAAGTAAAACCTCCATTTTTGATAAAAACTCTCAACAACCTAAGTATAGAAGGGAACTTCTTTAACTTTGTAAAGGACACACAAATAAATGAATAAATTCTAAAGATATTATTATAAAAACCTGTTTTAATACATTGTTCATATCCTTACAATTAAAAAATATTTGGGGGGTTGAGACTGATAAAATAATGTAAAGTACAAATTATGGCTGGCATGTTTCATTTGATATTTGTGTTTAAAGGGTTTATATTTAATTTCTAAGTTATTATTCATTTATGGATTGCAGATTTGGCTTTGTCAAGATGTTTTGAAGTATCCTCATTTGATCTTTCTTGTATTCATGCTTGATAACAAGAAGAGAACAGAAAGCACATCTAAAATTAATAATAATAGCAATTTCCCCACCTCACTTTCTACCCTCATTTGGGTCCACTTTCATTTATTGGTAAGATCCTGAAAAAGAGTAGCCTCATCTGCACTATCCCAGAGAAAAGCCCTGCTGTGTAGTGTTAAAGCCTGTTGGGTGCCCGCACTCGTCTAAATATTTAATGCATTGATGACCTCTTTGGAAATAGAATAACAATTATAAGCAAACAGATTTTGGACTCAGAATTAAAGTGGGCTTTTTTCCCTACAAAATAAATTCTGTATTTGGTTGAAAGGAAATAAAACATAACCTTGGAAGAATTATAAATGTAAGAAATGAAGGGGGGGGAAAGAGATTTTTAAGGTGTATGTGACAGAAAAGTTCTCTTTTCTATGACATCCTCTGGCTATATTCACACTAGAGTAATCAACTAGATGATTGTCCTTAGGCTATAAGTATCCATGCGAATATTTTTGAGTAAAAGCTAACAATAACTAAATTTACCATTCAAAGATAAAGTAGGAAAATATATATATATATATTTCTACCAGAAATGTCCATTTTGCTTTCTTATGCTTCAGGGTCTCTGACTGTGAAACAACTCTTGAATGCAGTTATCCCTCAAAAAAGGTGGTTCTTAGAATTCAGTGATTCCCATACACATTAAAGGATGTAATGAGGTGCAATGGCTTCTATTCCTTTTAAATTTTTTGTATCATATTTACATGCTTCCTGGAATTCATCCATGGATTTTCAAGTTCAAAACCCCGGCCCTATATAGACTTAGCAATAGGAAGCAGTAGGAAATAAGACATTTTCCTGCCATAAATTAGAGTGGTCCATAAACTGAAACTGCAGAGGAGGAAGGAGTTGGCTTTCTATCACAACCCAGTGTTAGGTTTCCCTAGCAACCATCCTGTAAACCACTCCAGCCCCCTGCTTCTGGCACGGTTGTTTCACTAGTTTGATGTAAACATCTGAAGAAGGTGGTGTAGGTGGGGAAAGGTAAGGTTGTCAGTGTCCACGTAACCTGATACAAGAGAAATGGTTTTCCTTTTAATTTCCAGTCAACAGCTGATATTCTGTGTAATAGCTATTTGTGTGTACAAGTTTAGGTGCAGGCATAATAATTTTAGCAAGCTATACTTTATTAATCAAATTAACATATATTTCCCTGTACATTTACTATGAAAGAGTCACAATATAATATGTACTTTCATCACTTATGTACATTTTTGATGAAATATCATGGATTGATTCATATTCTATTGCTTTATCTAAATACTGATTCATAGTCATGCTACAAATACAATTAATAAATGAAAATAATGACAATAAATAACTTACATTTTGTGAAGAAAATGTGTATGCAAAATTTTAAACATATCCTAAATTGGTGTTTTCACCAATTTGCTGCCTATTATAAACATTTGAAGCTTTTAAAGAGTCATAATATCCAAGCAATATCATATACATGTTAAATCAAAATGACTTACAATGAGAGTCAGGTACCAGTGGGTATTTTCAAAAATTTAATTAGCAAATATTTTATTTAGGACTTCTGTATCTATGTTTACAACTGAAATGGGCCCGTTTTTAATTGACTATATTTGACATATATTATCATGTAAATTTAAGGTATACAAAGAGTTTAGTTGGTACATTTATATGCTGCAATATGATTGCTGTTACAGCAATATTTAGGGCCTTTATCACATTACATAATTATCCTTTCTTGTTAGCAGTTGGATAATTAATTTTCAGTCTCTCAGCAAGTTTGATGATTGTAGTACGATATTGTTGTCTATATTCATTATACTGTGCATTAGATCTCTATGGCTTACTTGCTTCTTATTGAAAATTTGCAAGTTTAAAAACATCATTCTTAATCCCTCTGCCCTCCACCCCCTAGTAACCGCCATCTTATAGTCTATCTTTTATGAGTTTCACATGTTTAGATTTCACATATAAGTGATACCATACAGTATTTGCCTTTCTCAAGCTGACTTATCTCACTTAGTATCCTGTGCTCAAGGTTCATCTATATTGCCACACATGGCAGAATAGCCTTATTTCTTACAACTCAATAATATTCCATTGTATATATATTTTTTCTATGATAAACATTTAGGTTGTTTCTATATCTTGGCTATTGTGAATAATGTTGCAATAAGCATGAAAGTGCATATTTCTCTTCAAAATTCTATTTTCATTTCTTTGGGTATATACCCAAAAGGGTAATTGTTGGATCATGTGGTAGACTTATGTTTAGTTTTTTAAGGAATATCCATATTTTCCATAATGGTTGTACTGGTTCACATCCCACCAAACATGTATAGAGTTTCCCTTTTCTGTACCTCTCCACCAGCACCTGTTGTCTCTTGTCTGTTGACAACAGCCATTCTAAGAGGTGTGAGATGTTTCACTGTGGCTTTTACTTGTGTGTTCCTGATGATTTGTGATGTTGAGCATCTTTTCACGTGTCTGATAGTCATTTTGATGTCCTCTTTGGAAAAAAATGTCTATTCCACCCATTTTTAAATCAGATTGTTTTTCTGTTGTCATTATTCAATTTTTATCAGCTATTTATATATTTTAGATAAAACCTCTTATCTGATACATGATTAGCAAATTTTTCTCCCACTCCACAAGTTTTCTTTTCATTTTGTTATTTCTTTTTCTGTGCAGAAGCTTTTGAGTTGGATACAGTTTCATTTGCAGATTTTTGCTTTTGTTGTTCAGGCACCAGTAGTTTTAAAAAACCATCTAGTTAATTAATACGCAACACAACAAGTAGAGAACCACTGCTTTAAGTCTTCTCTAATCAATGTGTAGTCCTCAGAAAACCAGCATTGAAATCACTTAAAAGATTTCTAGAAATAAAGAAACCTGGGCACTACCTCAGACCTAGTAGCTTAGCGTGTATATTATAAGCAATAGCTCCAGGTAATTCACATGAAATCTGATGTCTGAAAACCACTGACTAGTTTGTGTTTCCTTGTTAATTTTCTGTTTAATTGATCTATCCATAAATTTGCAAGATAAACAAAATTTCTAATCAGAATAATGTATGTAAAAAATAGTTTGGAAAAAATATTTGCATAATAAGCATGTGTGACAGTGATCTTAAGGGGAAAATTCATTTTTCCCCACTAATCTTCACCCTAATCTGATATTCTGATTTTATTATTTAAACATCAGAAAATTTATCTGCAAGATTATTAATGTTCTTTTCAATAAGACATCTTTCATTTATCTAAATCTCAATTAGCATTTTGACCTTGAAATGCCAGTTTTGTTATAAACTTGTGTTATAAAAATTAATATCTATGTCTTCTTAGTATAATAATAAGAAATTTATAACAATATAACCGTTTCCTTGCTATTATGTGAGTAAATTGTTGCTTTTCAATTAACACAATAATCTCTCTTTAAGATTTTATGTGCCCCTAGTTAAATTAACACTGTATATTGTTTCTTAAATTTGAATATATGCCAATTCCATGCAAATCTTATAATTTTTCTCTATTATAAAATAATTTATTAGTTTGGTGATTGCTGCTAGTCTACTAAGTACCAAAATTTTTTATAGGGGATGTTTTTGCATAGTCAATGCAATATTAATATCATACAATCTTCATTTTGAAACTTAGGTTTATATAAAGTAAATATTAATAGATCTAAATGGGGAAATAGAAAGCAATGCAATAATTTTAAGATATGTCAATACCTTACTTTCATTAATGGAAATATCATCTGGATAGAAAATCAATAAGGAAACATTTGACTTGAACAATGCATTAGACCAAATAGACTAAACAAGCTTTCCATCCAAAAATAGCAGAATACAAATTCTTCTCAAGCATATATGGAATGTATTCAGGATAAGACTTATATGACATCAGAAATGAAAATGGAAATACAGCATACCAAAACTTATGAGATGCAGCAAAATTCAGATCTAAGAGAGAATTAATAGCAGTAAATGCCAGCAAATTTGGAAAACTCAGCAGTGGCCACAGGACTGGAAAAGGTCAGTTTTCATTCCAGTCTCAAGAAAGGCAATGCCAAAGAATGCTCAAACTACCACACAATTGCACTCATCTCACATGCTAGCAAAGCAATGCTCAAAATTCTCCAAGCTAGGCTTTAACAGTACATGAACCATGAACTTCCAGATGCTCAAGCTGTATTCATAAAAGCGAGAGGAACCAGAGATCAAATTGCCAACATCCACTGGATCATCAAAAAAGCAAGAAAGTTCCAGAAAAACATCTACTTCTGCTTTATTGGCTATGCCAAAGCCTTTGACTGTGTGGATCACAACAAACTGGAAAATTCTGAAAGAGATGGGAATACCAGACCACCTGACCTGCTTCCTGAGAAATCTGTATGCAGATCAAGAAACAACAGTTGGAACTGGACATGGAACAATGGACTGGTTTCAAATTGGTTGGTCAAATTGGACTTGGTTTCATCAAGGCTGTATATCATCACTCTGCTTATTTAACTTATATGCAGAGTACATCATGAAAAATGCTGGGCTGGATGAAGAACAGGCTGGAATCAAGATTGCTGGGAGAAATANCAACAGTTGGAACTGGACATGGAACAATGGACTGGTTTCAAATTGGTTGGTCAAATTGGACTTGGTTTCATCAAGGCTGTATATCATCACTCTGCTTATTTAACTTATATGCAGAGTACATCATGAAAAATGCTGGGCTGGATGAAGAACAGGCTGGAATCAAGATTGCTGGGAGAAATATCAATAACCTCAGATATTCAGATGACATCATACTTGTGGGAGAAAGCAAAAAAGAACTAAAGAATCTCTTGATAAAAATGAAAGAGGAGAGTGAAAATGTTGGCTTAAAGCTTAACATTCAGAAAGCTAAGAAACATACAACCTACTGAAAGTGAATCATGAAGTGAATCATAATTGGTCCAATTACTAGTAAAAAGGTTGAATCAGTAACCAAACACCTCTCAACCAACAAAAGTCCAGTGCCAGATGGTTTCTCTGGTGAATTCTACCAAACTTCAAAGAAAAAATAATACCCGTCTTCAAATTCTCTCCCCAAAATAAGAGGGAACACTCTCAAATTCATATTATGAGGCTAGAATTACCCTAATACCAAATCCAGACCTGAAGACTACCAGAAAAGAAAATTATAGGCCAATATCCCTGATGAACATAGAAAAAAAAGAAACATAGGTTGGAAAACCAATAAATCAAGCAAAATAAGGCCTTTTTTGTAGCTTAGTCAGTAAAGAATCTGCCTGCAGTGCAGGAGACCCAGGTCAATCCCTGGGTTGGGAAGATCCCCTGGAGAAAGAAATGGCAACTCACTCCAATATTCTTGCCTGGAGAATTCCATGGACAGAGGAGACTGATGGACTGCAGTCCATGGTGTC
>SJYV01018969.1:7142-91329 GCA_006410875.1 Neotragus pygmaeus
TACGCGGCCCGCCACGGCACTTCCGGGACCGGGGCCGGAGCCGGGGCCTCGGGGTTTTGTAGCGCGTGTGAGTCTGGGAGGAGTCGCTTCCGCGCCGCGCGTGCACTTGTGAGTTCAGAGGGACGGCGCGCGGTGGCCAGGATGATGCGAAAAAGAGAAGTCCCGGTGGGCGTAGCTGACTGGCGGGAGGCTGGCCCCGGCCAGCGAAACGCCACGTAGCGCTGGGCCTGTGAGACGTCAGCGGCCCCCGCCACGCTGCGGACGCGACCGGCCACCGAAAAATCGGGCTGCAAGGGCCTCATTACAAGGCTGTTACTGGGTTATTTCACTTATTTACTTGGTTCTACAGTGTTGCTTATTGAGAATTTCTTTAGAACCAAACGATCTGGTCATACCCAAAGGCTGTTGTGGACATGCTTGATTTGTTACTCTAAAGAGGCATGAATGTGAAAATCGCTGTCATGGCCGACTCTTTGCGACCCAATAGACTGTAGCCCGCCAGGCTTCTCTGTCCGTGGGCTTTCCCGGGCAAGAATACTGGAGTGGGTTGCCATTTTCTTCTCCAGATCTTCCCGACCCTGGAATCGAACCGGGTCTCCTACATCGCAGGCGGATTCTTTATCAGCCGAGTTACCAGGGAAGCCCCTAGAGGCACAGTGGAGTGAATAAGGTACTATAGTTAGTATCCTGCGATACTATTTGAGATCTGTTAACAGTTGTCACACTGTAACTTGACTGGTTTCGCCAGAGCCTGTACATGTGCAGTCCTCTTCCCAATACAGCAGTCAACGGTTTTTTCTAAACGCCTTCACTGGAAGTAAAGTAAAACATAGCAAACTCTTGTATTTAAGAGAGTAGGCAAGTTTTTGTGCTCACTATAGTGTTTTAGCAAAAACATAAATGTATGAATGGTCTTAGGCACATACCAGCCAAAAAGGACTGCTAGAGTTAAGCAATCTTGTTTATTATTTATCTGCTAGACTTGTCTTTCACAAAGATAAAACGAATCACTTTGATTCTGTATGAATTATACTTTGCATCTGGCATTCTTCTCCCCCTGCATTCTCTTGTAGCATTTCAAAAAAGGTTACAGGTTATTTTAACTTCAGGGAGACATGATCTGATTACTGAGTTGTGCGATGCAGCTGTGGCTGTTCTGAAATTTTGCAGAAAAAAAAAAAACAGCGGGACCTTCATTGGGATACAGAGCCTCTCTCCCTATTCCCTAAAGGAGGAGGTTTTTGAGGTGCTAGCCTGCTGTGTTCCCTTTGCTTGCCAAAGAAATAAAGCCACTATTTCTCTTCCATACTATTTCTGTTCAGCATCAGAGACAAGATTTTGGCATCACTTGTAAAACCATTTAGTGGTGGTATACACTTATGGTTCAGTTTAAAAAGCAAATATAGTTAGTTCTGTAAGGCTGTAGACCTACTCAAGAGGCTTACAATAGTTGTTAATTTCAAGTTCTAAAAAGCCTTCCATTTTTCACTTACCATTCCAAGGACTAGTTTACCTAAAAAGGTGTCAATAAAAATCCGACTTAAAAGTCAGACCATATTTGGAGGCTCCCCTAGTAGCCGGTAAAGCATCTGCCTGCAATGCAGGAAACCCAGGTTCAATCCCTGAGTCCGAAAGATCCCCTGGAGAAGGAATGGCAACCCACCCCAGTATTCTTGCCTGGAGAATTCCACAGACAGAGGAGCCTGGTGGAGTCAGAGTTGGAGGCTAGTGACTTTCTCTTTCATTCTGTTAGACAGGATTTTGCCTGCAAAGTCCAAATGACTTTGTATAATAAATTTTTATTTCAAAGCCTTGATGTAGTAGCATACAATGTGAAAAGTGTGAATAATTGGTTATGATAAAGCTTGCAGTTCTAGACTTAATGCACTTATATCTGATTGAATATAAAAACTCCTTACCTTGTTTTAAATGCAGGCAGTTCTGCCTTTGACTACACAAGTTGAAATGGTGCAAAGTCTTAATCTATGGGATTAACAGTAATTGTTAATATTTAACAACTATTCTGTGACTTGGCAAAATATTAAAAAACCTCTTGATGTTGGTTATAAATGTAATTTATAAATTTTTGTGTAATTTTGTAATTTATAGCTTTAAAGTAATTTTTGTAGTAACACTACAAACATTGGGAATTCCCTGGCAGTCGAGTTGTTAGGATTTGTAGCTTTCACATCAATTCCTGGTTGGGGAACTAAGGTCCCACAAGCCACTTGGTGCAGCCAAAAAAAAAAAAAAAAAATCCAACAATAATCTCCCCCACTAAACAAAAAACCCCAAAACAAACCACTAGAGACACTGAGAGTTATGTTTTATCTCTTTATTTAAAAAAAAACGTATCAAGTAGTTTTGAAATGTGCTTGCTTTCTCATTATGAAACATATAATATGGAGTGAGATGCCAAGGCATCTTATCTATGCCTTGGCAAACTGTCATACTCCTTTCCAAGTTTGAATCAGCTTCCAAAATTTTATCTTTTAACAGTCAGTGTCATGATACAGTTCTGCAAGTTCCTTCAACGTGAAGTTGTTCAACAGCATCGCTTCTTTTGAGACGCATTCATTGTTTACAACTGCTTTCCTACGTAAAACTTAACCAAGTTCTGCCTCCTACATACCTAGAACTGTTTCTTGAATGGCAACAGTGTCAACACTGTCACAGTCATCTCTATCTTCTAACTCCATTTACATCCCATCCAAATCCTGCAGTTTTTCCACAGTACAGNGGTCTTGTATGCCCATCTCTTTCAGAATTTTCCACAGTTTATTGTGATCCACACAGTCAAAGGCTTTGGTCTGCAGTAAGGGCTCAGTAAAAGGTAATATGGGAAGGAGAGAGTTAATCAACTTGCTGTTGCCTGAAGCTGCTATCTTCAAACTATTTGATCATGGCACTCTTTCAATAAGAAAAATTTTGAATACATGCCTCTGATATTATTATGAGAATATTGGTGCTCTGTCAAACATTTGAATGACTTAAATGGAAAGTGGGACCGGCAAGTTAAAAATTGAAGTGACCCTTTGATATATTCTCTTTCTGTAGGTATAAAGAGATTAAGAAACTTTTTTCATAACCAAGGAAATATATGTATTGGTAATTTGGAACAGTTTTGCCTGAACTACTATAATGAATTCTATTTTAAACTTTTATTTATGTGTAACAAACATCTATTTCCCGTCACTGAGAATAAGCAGATGGTAACATGTTTGCTTTTTTCTCTTTTTTGGAAGAGGGTTAAGCTGTAGGTGTAGTTAAAGCCCTCCCCCTCAGTCCTTTCTCTCTCTCTCCCTGGTTGTAACCCCTGTAGAAGAGGTTTTGTTAGCCACTTTTCTGGAAAATATTTGATGTGCAGGGAGCCAGAGGTAAATCCTCACTAACAGTATAAAAAAGGCATAGTCAACAGGAGGAAGAAAATGCATTCTTTGTTACAATGTAAGCCAATTCATTTTTGTGTATATGAGATGGTGATTGGTTTAGAATTTTTCTGGTAAAGAACCGGCCTGCAATGCGGGAGACATGGGTTCCATCCTTGGGTTCGNCAACAGGAGGAAGAAAATGCATTCTTTGTTACAATGTAAGCCAATTCATTTTTGTGTATATGAGATGGTGATTGGTTTAGAATTTTTCTGGTAAAGAACCGGCCTGCAATGCGGGAGACATGGGTTCCATCCTTGGGTTCGGAAGATCCCCTGGAGAAGGGAAAGGCTATCCACTCCAGTATTCTGGCCTGGAGAATTCCATGGACTGTATAGTCCATGGGGTTTCAAAGAGTTGGATACGAATAAACGACTTTCACGTTGAGAGGTGGCTTTAGACTAGGGACATCTGGATTGCAGTTTTATTTGATTAGTTAATCTATTTGCTTGTAAATATTATTTATGTGGCTGCTCTGGGTCATAGCTGTGACAGGGGCTCCTGGTCTTAGTTGCAGCATGCGGGCTCTTTAGTTGTGTCTTTGCAACTCCTAGTTGCGGCATGTGGGATATAGTTCCCTGGCCAGGGATGGAATCGAGACCCCCTTACTTTGGAAGCAGAGAGTCTTAGCTACTGGACCATCAGGGAAGTTCCTGAATTCCAGTTTTAACTGACTATTTACTGATGGCTAAATTTGGCTGCTCCAGTCTTGGTTTCATCTTCTGTAAAAGGATAAAAACCTGTCTTACTGAGCCCCCCGCTTTTTTTTTTTTTTGGAGACTAAAAATGTCTTTAAAACATACAAAACACAAAGTAAATGCTTTAAAAGTATTATCAGTTGTTAATACCAATTTATTTTTGTCCAGAACTCAATCATGCTGGTTAGACTACAGTATTTACCAGCCTTTTCCATGTCATTTTACACATCAGAAACCTACAGACCTAGAAAGCTGTTTGGGACTGGCTTAATGTAACTACTTCAAGAGCTCCAGGTGGCCCAGGCCCACCCCGTGGGCTAAGGGGATTGGTAGCTGTGCTCTCCAGGTGTGCCAGTTGGGAAGCTTTGGGTCAGAAAATCAGGCTAATAATGTAACTTGGCGGAGAACGCAATGGCATCCCACTCCAGTACTCTTGGCTGGAAACTCCCATGGATGGAGGAGCCTTGGTAGGCTGCAGTCCATGGGGTCAGTGAGTCAGACACGACTGAGTGACTTCACTTTCACTTTTCACTTTCATGCACTGGAGAAGGAAATGGCAAACCACTCCAGTGTTCTTGCCTGGAGAATCCCAGGGATGACGGAGCCCAATGGGCTGCCGTCTGTGGGGTCGCACAGAGTCGGACATGACTGAAGCGATTTAGCAGCAGGAGCAGCAATGTAACTTGGTAGACCAGCCAACTTTTGATGGTCCCTGACTTGTTAAGAGACTACACTCAATCTGGAAATGTTGCCTCACAAACACGTACCATCATTAAGAAAACCCAGTGAAAAGAGATGTGCCTTTATTTATTGGAAAACAATTCCCTGTACATTCTCTCATGATTGTGTAGCATCATTTTCCTGGAACAATAAGATAAAAAGTCCCCAAAGTGGAATTAGTTGTTCCTAGTCCCTTGGACTGCAAGGAGATCCAACCAGTCCATTCTGAAGGAGATCAGCTCTGGGATTTCTTTGGAAGGAATGATGCTAAAGCTGAAACTCCAGTACTTTGGCCACCTCATGTGAAGAGTTGTCTCATTGGAAAAGACTCTGGTGCTGGGAGGGATTGGGGTCAGGAGAAGAAGGGGACGACAGAGGATGAGATGGCTGGATGGCATCACTGACTCTATGGACGTGAGTCTGAGTGAACTCCGGGAGTTGGTGATGGACAGAGAGGCCTGGCGTGCTGCGATTCATGGGATGGCAAAGAGTCGGATACGACTGAGTGACTGAACAAAGAACAAACTTTAGATGGTACCTTTCCATTTACAGAGTGCTTCTGAACACATCTGTGTCATATACTCTTACTGCTGCCCTGGAGGAAGGTGATAGATTGAGATTTGTGTCTAATACTACGTGGCTGATGAAAGGGAATTGAGGCTTAAATGCAGGTTTTCCAACTCAGTGTTGTTTCTGAAGATGATTGAGAGAGTATCGCAGAATTATGTTTTGCCATTTTGACATATCATTTCCCTAACAAAATTAGCTGAGGAAATGAAACTTTTTTTTTTTTTTTTACCAGTTTCAGTTCTTTACAACTGTGTGCTTTAAAGCATGAGTTAAAATATGTAAGAGTGATACCTGTCAATCTGTTTCCAAGATAAAGAAGAAGATGCAGAAAGAGCAGTTCTATGATTTTCATTACATTAATCTCATGAGCTTTCCCCCTTATTTTTGAATATAATAATTTGGCTGGGATTGACAAGTAGAAAAATGCAAGGTAGTTTTTATGTTCAAAGCTAGGAAAAAGTTGTCCTTTCAAAACAAAATAGAAATACTGAGTATAGGAAATATACTTGTTTTCTTTTGTTGTTCAGTTGCTAAGTCGTGTCCAACTTTTTGCAACCCCATGGACTGCAGCATGCCAGGATTCCCTATCCTTCACCATCTCCCGGAGTTTCTTAAAATCATGTCAATAGAGTCAATGATACTGTCCAACCATCTCATCCTCTGTCATCCCCTTTTCCACTTGCCTTCAGTCTTTCCCAGCAACAGGGTCTTTTCCAATGAGTCAGCTCATCTCATCAGGTGGCCAAAGTATTGGAGCTTTCCCATCAGTCCTTCCGATGAATATTCAGGGTTGATTTCCTTTACAGTTGACTGGTTGGATCTCCTTGCAGTCCAAGGAGACTCTCAAGAGTCTTCTCCAGCACCACAATTCAAAAGCACCGATTCTTTAGCACTCAGCCTTCTTTATGGTCCAACTCTCACATCCATACATGACCACTGGAAAAACCATAGCTGTGAGTACATGGACCTTTGTTAGCAAAGTGATGTCTTTTTAATACGCTGTCTAGGTTTGTCGTAGCTTTTCTTCCAAGAAGCAAGTGTCTTTTAATTTCATGGCTGTCACCATCTGCAGTGATTTTGGAGCCCAAGAAAATAAAGTCTGTTGCTGTTTCCATTTTTCCCCCAATCTATTTGCCTTCTTGTGATAAGACTGGATGTCATCATCTTTGGTTTTTGAATGTTGAGTTTTAAACCAGCTTTTTCACTTTCCTTTCACCTGCATCAAGAGGCTCTTTAGGTCCTCTTCACTTTCTCCCATTAGAGTGGTATCATCTGCATATCTAAGGTAGTTGATATTTCTCCTGGCAGTCTTGATTCCAGCTTGTGGTTCATCCAGTCTGCCATTTCGCATGATGTACTCTGCATATAAGTTAAATAAGCAGAGTGACAACATAGAGCCTTGATGTGATCCTTTCCCAGTTTGGAACCAGTCTGTTGTTTCTTGATCTGTATAACAGGTTTCTCAGGAGGCAGGTAAGGTGGTCTGATAGTCCCATCTCTTAAGAATTTTCCAGTTTGTTGTGATCCACACAGTCAAAGGCTTTAGCATAGTCAGTGAAGCAGAAGTAGGTGTTTTTCTGGTATTCACTTGCTTTTTCTGTGATCCAGTGGATTTTTCTACTTGTTTTCTACTGTCTAGTAATGAATTTCCTCAANTAAGAATTTTCCAGTTTGTTGTGATCCACACAGTCAAAGGCTTTAGCATAGTCAGTGAAGCAGAAGTAGGTGTTTTTCTGGTATTCACTTGCTTTTTCTGTGATCCAGTGGATTTTTCTACTTGTTTTCTACTGTCTAGTAATGAATTTCCTCAAAATTCATCAGAAGCATCTATTTTCTCACAAAATTTCTGAGGGTCAGGAATTGTGGAGTGGATTAACTGAGTGTGACTGGGAGCAATCATAAGATTGCAGTCAAAATGTTCGCCAAGACTGCAGTCACTTGAAGCCTTGATTGAGGCCGAAGGATATCCTTTCAAAAAGGCTCTCTCATGTGGTCTTTGACTGGAGAACTCAAGTTTCTAGCCAAGTGGACTCTCCACGGGGCTGCTTATGATACGGCAGGTAACTTTCCTCAAAGAAAAACCATTCAATAGAGCAGGGAAGACAAATCTTCAGTGTTTTTTCCTGATCTATCTTATAGCCCATTATCACCTCTGTTTTTTTAATATTCTTTAGAAGCAAATCACAAACTCCAGCCCACACTCAAGGGGAGGGATATAGGCTCCACCCTCTTGAAAGGAGGCATACCAAACAATCTGTGGATATAGTTTAAAATTGCCACAGGAAAGGAAAGACACACATGTTAAATTTGAGAAGATTCTGTTAAGTGTAGGCTGTGCAGATAGAATGTACAGGATATTAAATGTGAGAATTGTCCACATGCAAGCTGTAACAGATGAGATCACTTAGATACTGAGCTTTTGGATTTAAAAAGTCAAAGAACTTTGAAAAATGAAATCAGATCCAGCTGGACTTTATGTAAAGCCATTAAATAATAAATGGGTTTGTGTAATAAATAATGCTGTAGTATTACTCTGATGTTTTCATGTTAATGGAACTTTACTATGATTGCTGTAGATTTCCAACTGATACTATTCAGCGCTCAAAATGGATCAGGGCTGTGAACCGTATGGACCCCAGAAGCAAGAAGATTTGGATCCCAGGACCAGGTGCTATGCTCTGTTCCAAACATTTTCAAGAAAGTGACTTTGAGTCATATGGCATAAGAAGAAAGCTGAAAAAAGGAGCTGTGCCTTCCATTTCTCTATACAAGGTACTTAAATCTAGGTGTAAACTAAATTTTATAGAAACTGAAAATCTAGACTGCTCACATTATAGCTAGGATTTACAGAGATAAATGCAAAACCAAAAACCTAGGCCTTAAAAAGTAAATCCAGTAATACAATACTTTTGTTTTTTTAAAATATATATGTAATATTTTTAAAATATGTATGTATTAATATTAATGATTATGCTTTGGAAAGTGTATATATCCAAATCATGCCTAGAAATACATAAAGGTTACTGACGTGATCTCAAAAATCAACTAGTGAATGTAAATAGCCTTAGAATTCAGGGTTTTGTTTAAATATGAGACAGTTTTCATAATATTGAGCTGGCCAAAAAGTTCCTTTTGTTTTTAAGTGAAAATAAAAGACACATGTTTCATTTTCACCAAGAACTTCTCTGAACAAAATATTTACTGTTTTGTTCCATTACCTTCTGCCATTTTCCAGGCAATTTCATAATTCTGTCTTCCCAAAACTTTCTCTTTTTGAGCAAAGAACTGTTGCAAGTGTCTTTCACAATATTCCAGGGAATTAAAATTTTTTCTGTTAAGATAACTTTGTAAAAACTGAAATAATTGGAAATCCAGAGGTGCAGTGTCTGGTGAATACAGCAGGTAAATCAAAACTTCCCAACAGAGCCATAACAGACTTTGCCTGGTCATTAAAGAAACACACAGTCTTCCATTAGCCTGATGGAAGATTATGTGTTTTCTGTTGAGTAATTCTGGATGCTTTTCATTGAGAGATGCTTTCAGTTGGTCTCATTGGGGTTAATCACTTGGTTTTCCAGAAGGAGCTCATAATAGAAGACCCCTTTCCAAACCCACCATACATACAATATCACCTTCTTTGGATGAAGTCCAGCCTTTGTGGTTGGTGGTGGTTCATTTCATTTGCCTCACAATCTCTTCCATTCCACATTATTGTCTAGTATCCACTTTTCATTGCCCACCCCAATTTGTCTTAAAAATGGAATGTTTTCATTACATTTCAGTAGAGAATTGTCACATGTGGAAATATGGTCAAGGTTTTTTCACTTAACTTGTGTAGAACCCATGTATCAAAGTGATGAACATTACCAGGCTGGTGCAAATGATTTCCAGGGTTTTATTTGGATGTTTTGAGTGTGTTTGCTATCTCCCATATGGTGTAATGTTGATCGTTTTCAATGCCTCGATTTGATTGCTGTCAACTTCAACTGGTCTACCTGACCGTGGATCATCGTTCAGTGAAACCTGCAGCATAAAACCACTTTTGATGCAATCAGTCAGTCGCCAGCACCTTCTCCATTCACTGCACAAATCTTTTTTTGCATTTCAGTTGCATTTTTGCCTTTCTTGAAATATCAGTAATTAAGTATAATATGCTGAAACTGTTGCATCTTTCCCCACCTTCAGTATTAAAATGGCTACACAAAAATTCACCAATTTTGATAGGTTTTTTTTTTAATGTATGCTGATATGACAGCTGTCACAAAACAGTCTAACAAAATTGTTTCAAATGAGGTTAAAGACAACTTTTTGTAAAATGGCTCTTTTTTGTTAGAGACATCTTATAAAAAAGAATGAACTCTGGCCAACCCAATACTTTGAAATTATCTACCCTTTATTTTGGCTCTCCCCCAAAATGTTATTGATTTTGACCAGAAGTGTACCTAGTCATTAGCATTGATATGGAAGGAAGTATACAGGAAATAGAAGATTTTTCTATGAGTCAATCACCAGTATTGGTGTTATATTTTTATGTTTCTTTTGATTGTTTTTATGTTATCCTTTTACCCCTTAGTCACGCACTCACTCATATATTACTCAGTCACTGTTTGAAGTCTTCATATAGTCACCCAACTACTCTATCCTGGCACTGCCCTAACTATCCTCTTATTCACTGGCATCGCTTTTCAGTGTTGTTTTATCTCATTCCCTCTTTCAGAAGAATATATTTGGTGTCACATCCAAACTCATAAGTTCCAAGAGCTTTTTATTAATTTGATTTGTGCATCTCTAACTGCTCTGAATTCTCTTTTGGAACCACAAGTGCTTACCCACTGCATATATGATAAATTGCCTTGCTTTTATGATTTTGTTTAAAATCAGTAATAGTTACAATTTATTGAGACTCACAATGGTCCAGGCAGTGCACTAGGCAATTTATGTAAATCAGCTTGTTGTATCCTCAAGTCAACGCTGTATTGTTATCCACATTTTATACATGAAAAGTTAAGGGATTATAGAGGTTAAATTACAGCTTTAAGTGAGGGAGCCAGGAGTCTTAATTCCAGGGCCCATGCTCTGTCCTATGCCTTCCCTTCTGCACAAATAACTTCCCAGTCCCCTTCATTAACCATGTTATTACTCTTTAAAAGAACAACTCAAAACCTTCCCAAATTGTCAACACCTTTTGCTAGTTACTTGAATTGTTTCAGAAACTCAGCATTATGCTACTATTTCTGTATGGATCCCACCACCAAAAAACTTGTGTACATTGTGCTGGAGACTATACATTTTTAAAAATCAGAGATTATTACCTTTTCTTTCATACCTAATTCTCCACAGCAACCAGGTGAGTGCTTTGTATTCAGTGATATTTTAATAGATAATCATTGTGTGATAATTTATAAAATAAACCTCTTTTTCCATTTCTGTCCTAGGTTCTCCAAGGTGTACACCTTAAAGGTAAAGCAAGACAGAAAATCCTCAAACAGCCACTTCCTGATAATTCTCAAGAGGTTGCTACTGAAGACCATAACTACAGTTTAAAGAGACCTCTGACGATAGGGGCAGAGAAACTAGCTGAGGTGCAGCAGATGCTACAAGTGTCCAAAAAAAGACTTGCTTCTGCAAAAAACTACAGGATGATCAAGAAGAGAAAGGGCTTACAACTAATTGATGCGCTTATAGACGAGAAGCTACTCACAGAGGAAACAGAATGTCTGCTACGAGCACAATTTTCTGGTATGTTCCCCAGTGACCTGTGCAGTACTTACTGCACAGCTAAATTTTATGAAATATCATTGCATTTTTATTTTGTATTGCCTATGAAACTATGCCTTTAGCCGAAGGGTCTCTAGCATAAATAAGAAAAATGAAAAATAATCACCAAAATCTTGTTACGATTGTCCATTTTTTAAAGTTCTATGTTTATTATAGGAGAAGCAAAGAAATGTATAAATGATAAAAATAACACATAATCCTATAACCCAAAAATGAGATCATATAGTTTATACCATATATTGTCCTTTTCACTTTTTATAGTCACACTCTTGTCACTGCAAATTCTTTGTAAGCAGTTTGAACTGCTGCATAATTTATCACTAAAGCCTTTTTTGCAATGAGTTGAACTAGATAATTTGCAAAATCTCTTTGAGTCTGAAAATTGTGTAAGTCTCCAAAGTTTTTTCTAAAATACTTTATAGAGTATATATATGTCCATTGAAAGACTATCTAGTCTTCTTCATGAACCAGGATATTTGAAGAGGGGTAACATAACCGAAGCGACTTAGCAGCAGCAGTAGCAGCAGCAACATAAGAATTGCCAAGATACTCTTTGATGAAAGGAGTAGGGATTTTTGGACTTGCATTCCGGTAAAAAAAAAGAAGAAGAAGAAAGAAGCATGTCAAAAGGAGTAGATGCCTTCATTGGAGGAGCATATTTTGTGTTTTTCCAGGAGGGGAATATAGGTTATAAATAGGGGTCTTGACCAGGAACAGAGAATTTTGTTTTCTCAATGGTAGGAAAGATTTGTCTGTTCATTCTGATTAATGCCATATATCACATCCCTCAAAATGTTTCTCGTGTCTAATTTTTACTCTCAAATAAATGGTAACCAAGGAACAAACTAAAACAAATGAATGTCCTCACAATCCAGAGACTTAATTTTACTCATTTATTTCATATTCTTTCCTGTTCCTCCAAAAATATCCCCACATAGACTGCTAATGAATAGTAAAACATAATAACTCAAGTTGAAACATTTTTCGTCCCTCTTTTTAGTGAAATGATCCACAGTGAACAAGATAAATTGATAGTCTCTAAGACTGGATAGTAACCTCTGAACCAACTCAGTTAAAATGTGATTATATTTGAATTTTGGTGCCTAGCACATTTTTATATCCAAATACTATGATCCATGTCTGAAAATGTTCCTGTACACATTTTTCATCACGAAGAATAAATTTACTCTTAACAGATTTTAAGTGGGAGTTGTATAACTGGAGAGAAACAGCTGAGTACTCCGCCGAAATGAAGCAGTTTGCATGTACACTCTACTTGTGCAGTAGCAAAGTCTACGATTATGTAAGAAAGATTCTTAAGCTGCCTCATTCTTCCATCCTCAGAACGTAAGTGAATGACCTTTTCGATGTAAAATAAAACATTGCTGTTCTTTCTTGCAGTTTATACACTAACGCTGTGTGTATTCATACTCTTCGTTTCGTCTTTCTCTTTTTAAAAACTTCTAGGTGGTATTTGCATAGTATCACAATCTTGATATTTGATCAGCAGAGTGGGGGCATGTAGGCTAACAATATTTTTTTGCATTTTTCAGATGGTAGAGACCCTCTGGGTGCTAAAAACCGAATCTTGAAACAGTGGGATATACTTCAGTAGTTTTGTATACTTCATATACTTCAGTAGTTTTAATATGTGACTAATCTAGAAAATCTAGAAGAGTTCTAGACTGGTGCCATTGGTTCGAGGCAAAGATCATTGGTGCCAGTGCAGTTATCCAGAGAACAGATTTATGAAAAATATCTGTGATCAAAATACATAGATATATTTATTTTCTCTTCTTGTTGTTCAGTCGCTAAATCATGTCTGACTCTTTGCGACCCCATGGACTGCAGCACACCAGGCTTCCCTATTATTTTCTCTTAGTGGGAAGCAAAAAAACACAGTGACTGTGATGCCTTATAAATTTAATACTCACTATTCACTGTTATTCAAAATACTGGCTTTACAGATCCCTTTGTTTTTATTTGGTTCAAATGGCAGCAGTGCATTGCCTCACACTTCTGAAAGCTAGAGGTCCAAAATCAAGGTGCTGACAGGGTTAGTTCCTTCTAAGGATTGTGAGGTGAGGGTCTGTTCCAGGCCTCTTTCCTTGGCTGATAGATGGTGGTCTTCTCCGTTTCTCCACGTCGTCTTCCATTATCCATATGTGTTTCTGTGTCCACATTTCCCCCTCTTATGAGGATGCAGTCATGTTGAATTCGGGTGTGCCTTAATGACCTCATTTTAACTTGATGAGTAAAGATCCCCATCTCCAAACAAGAGCACACTCTGAGGAACTGGGGATCAGCATGACGATACCTCGTTTTCGAGGGATGCAGTTCAATTTACACCAGTCACGTTCCTGCTGCCTGGGCCTTCCATTACCTGGAAACTGTAGGCTAGCTCCTTCCTATGGCTCCCGGAGCCTCTGTTACGAAATGCGGCTCCTGCTGGGCTCTGCAGCTCATCTCCTGCCTCCCTCCCTGCCCTCTTAGAGTCCATGTTCCTTCCGGAAGGCATTTCTTGCCGGTTCTGACCTTGGAGACTTTCTCCTCCATCTGCCTGATACGCCCATTCTCCCTGTTAGTCCTAGAGGTTAGCCCTCACCCTTCAGACTCAGATCAGATGTCACATCCTTTCTGAAGCCCAGCCTGCTGTTCCTCCAATTCTGGCAGAGGTACCCTCTTGCACACACAACGTAGAACTGAATCTAAGTACTTAAAATCTTAGTACTTAAAACACTGTCTACCTCGTGAGACTGTGAGCTGCTCAAGTACGAGGTCTGCGTCTGGTTCTCTGTTACACCTCCTGCCCTGGCAGGGTGCCTGGAACACAGTGGTCTCTTGACAAATATTTATGGAATGAAAGAACGCCTGGATGGGCATTTAGGATTGTGAACAGATGTAAGGGAAAAGATCTGGAAGAATGTCTTTAAAATATTAAGTGATTAAAAAAATTATTTATTTATATTGAAGTATAGTTGATTTGGGAAGATCCCTTGGAGGAGGGCATGGCAACCCACTCCAGTATTCTTGCCTGGAGAAGCCAATGGACAGAGAAGCCTGGTGGGCTGCAGTCCCTAGGGTCGCACAGAGTCGGACACAACTGAAGCAACTTAGCACACATAGTTGATTTACAGTGAACAGGGTTTTGTTTCAGGTGTACAGCAAAGTGATTCAGGTATATGTGTATATATGTTCTTTTTCAGAGACTTTTCCATTACCAGTTATTGCAAGACTTTGGAGGTAGTTCCCTGTGCTATACAGTAGGCCCTTGTTTTGTATCTGCTTTGTATAGAGTGGTGTGTATATGTTAATCCCAGATTATCCTAATTTATCCCTTCTCCTTTTTGCCTCTGCGATCCATACTTTTGTCTTCTGTGTCTATGGGTCTGTTAGTTTTATAAAGTTCACCTATTAACAGTGATTTTTTTTTTTACTTTCCATTTTGTACTTTTCTGTATTTCATTTTTTAAAAAAAATGAAAGTATCATTTTATACAATCAGAAAAAAAATTTTTTTTCACTTTTGAGTCAGGGGTAAGTTGGTGTGAGACAGAAATCAGTTGCTTCCCTACAACTTTAAAAACCTGGTTTGGGTATTTCTACTCTAGGTTATAAAAACTTAAAGAAAATGAAGAAGTTCACTTGTCTTTCTACCTGATAAGCTTTAGTCTAGTAGTTGTGGACATTAAGATATCATTCAGATTTCCATTTAAAAGGCAAGCTCACCAGAACATAAGCTTTTTTAACCTGTTTAAGCTAGAACTCTTACTCAGAAGCATTAAAGAGTTTCATTATATACTTACTGTATGTGTAACATAGCATCTTTAGAGTTCATTTGAGAATCCTAATGCAAAAGAATAAATTTTAAACAATTGATTAAAATTTGGTGATACACTTGAAAAGGGTTTTTCACCATACCAGTGAATTGTAGCACCCTGGTTGAGAACCATTATATGTTTTCTCATTGTTTTATTTTGCCCTATTTTAAAATATAAACAAATTAATATTTTTGCCTTTTAAATAGTTACAGTATGTCTTTTGCATCCTATAGTTTTTCAAATCTTTCGAATGCATCTTGAAATCAATTTAGTCATAATTCCCATTAAATTTTATATATGCATTTATATGCACACGTAAGGATATAGCATTTAATAAGGGTAAATTCTGTTTATGAAAATTCTGAGTTGCAGCAATCTACCTGCAATGTAGGGGACCTGGGTTTGATCCCTGGGTCTGGAAGATCCCCTGGAGAAGGGAATGGCTACCCACTCCAGTATTCTTGCCTGGAAAAGTCCGTGGACAGAGGAGTCTGGCAGGCTACAGTCCATGGGGTCACAAAGAGTCACACACGACTGAGCAACTAATACTTTCAGATTGCAGCAAAATATTTGGAAAGCCCTGTCCTGAAATACTTATGGAAACATACTTTAAAATTTCAATTAAATAGAGATCGGCTAGTCTAGGAAGTAATCTTGGCAACCTAGAATATACCCCCAGATCAGAAATTCAACCTAAAAAAACTCCTTTGAGAGTTATAAAAGTAAACTTCAGCAAAGACAGACACTTCAGTCTACCTCAGAATCCATTCAGTCTTATTTTAGACCGTTATTAAACTTGACTACTTCCTTTCCTGATCTGTAGCAAGTTAGAGTAAATTAGAACTGATGAGAAGAATTCTGTCAGTTAGTGACAATCACCAACAGTAATAGGAGACAATTAGCAGCAGCCTGGAAAGGTCAAGGAAGCTGTAAAAGACTTCCCTGGTGGTCCAGTGGTTAAGACTCTGCCTGCCAGTGCAGGGCACATGGATCTGATCCCTGGTCCAGGAAGACCCCACATGCTGCAGGGTGACGGACCCTGTGTCCCACGACCACTGAACACATGCACCCACAGCTGGTGCTCTGCAGCACAGAAGCCACCACAGTGAGAAGCCTGTGCGGGGCAACAAGGAGCAGCCCCCACTCTGCAACTAGAGAACGCCCTCGGGCAGCAACGAAGACCCAGTGCAGCCCAAGATAAATTAAAAAAAAAAACCCAAACTCCCAAGATAAATATAGTATAGGTACTTTTGTTGGGAGCAAGCAGACACTTAATTGTCCCAAGGGGCGTAATTCTTTGACTGTACAGACAGTCAGGAAAGCACTGCACGAGGGTCTCAGGAAAGCTGTTTCCTGTTTGTGCATGACTGGCAGCACAGCATGGGCCAGGCATCTTACCCTATCCCTCTGAGTTCAGTCCCTGGGTTGGGCAGATCCCCTGGAGGAGGGCATGGCAACCCACTCCAGTATTCTTGCCTGGAGAATGCTCATGGACAGAGGTGCCTGGCGGGCCACAGTTCATGGGGTTGCAAAGAGTCGGACACGGCTGAGCAACTCAGCACAGCACAGCAGCTACCTCACTATCTCCTCATCTATAAAACGGGGTGGATGTACTAGATTTCTCAAAGTTTTCTTCTCCCTCTACAATTTTCTCATTTCAGTAAATATACACGTAAGGCTGGTTTATCATCTAAGGCTGGTTTATCATCTAAATTATAAACACAAGAATTAGAACAAACTAGGTAATTGATTTGTACAGTTCTTTTAAGTGAATAAGAAGTTTAAAATTATTTTGTGGTATGTTTGCGTCTTAAAAATGCTATTCTGTTTGGTTTTTTTAAGTTTCTCTACTGGGGCTTCCCAGGTGGCACCAGTGGTAAAGAATCTGCCCGCCTAATGCAGGAGATGCAACAGATGCTGATTCGATCCCTGGGTCGGGAAAATCCCCTGGAGGAGGAAATGGCAACCCACTCCATTATTCTTGCCTGGAAAATTTCGTAGACCGAGGTACCTGTCCATTGGGTTGCAGAGTTGGACACGACTGAGCAACTGAGTGCACACACTCTAGTTTCTCCATCATCTTACTGTTTTATGGTCACAATAGGAATATATGCTTGAAAGTGTCAGTACAGTTTGGCTACTTGCCTTTATTTCAACAGGGAGTTGAGGCTACTTTAGAACCATTTAAGGCATTTCCCCTTTTTAAATATCTTCATTAGTGGTTTTTTAAACAATATTTATTTGGCTGCAGCAGGTCTTAGCTGCAGCACATGGGATCAGTTCCCTGACCAGGGATCAAACCCAGGCCCCCTACACTTGGAGCGGGGAGTCTTAGCCACTAGACCACCAGGAAAGTCCCTCTTCTTCTATGTCTTATTATTTTTCATCTTTTACATTTTCTAGATGGCTGTCCAAATGCAAACCTGGTCCAGGTTTCAACAGCAACATTTTTTCTTTTCTTCAGCAAAAAGTAGAGAATGGAGACCAGCGATATCAGTCTTGTTCACTGATGATTAAAGGTCTGTCTCTCACACAGCAGCTTCAATGGGACCCCAGCAGTCAACATCTGCAAGGGTTTATGGACTTCGGTCTTGGCACACTTGATGCTGATGAAATGCCACTCGCCTCAGAAACAATTTTGCTTACGGCAGTGGGTATTTCTGGTCACTGGAGTATACCTCTAGGTTATTTTTTTGTAAACAGGGCCTCTGGATATTTGCAAGCTCAGCTGCTTCGTCTGACGATTGGCAAACTAAGTGACATAGGGATCACAGTGCTGGCTGTCACGTCTGATGCCTCAGCTCACAGCGTTCAGATGGCAAAGGCACTGGGGATACATCTCGACGGAGACAACACAAAGTGTACCTTTCAGCATCCTTCATCTTCCAGCCAACAGATCGCCTACTTCTTTGATTCTTGCCACTTGCTTAAATTAATAAGAAATGCATTTCAGAATTTCCAAAGCATTCGGTTTCTCAATGGCACAGCACATTGGCAGCACCTTGTGGAGTTAGCAGCACTAGAGGAACAGGAATTATCACATATGGAGAGAATCCCAAGAAAACTTGCAAATCTGAAGAACCACATACTGAAAACGAATTGTGCCGCCCAAGTCTTCAGCGAGAGCGTGGTCAGGGCATTAGAGTCTTTGCTATCATTAGGCCTGCCTCCTTTTCAGAACTGTGTTGGTACCATCCACTTCTTACGCTTAATTAACAATCTGTTTGACATTTTTAATAGTAGGAACTTTTATGGAAAGGGATTTAAAGGACCTCTATTACCTGAAACTTTTAATAAAATCAACCATGTGTTAACTGAAGCCAAGACTATTTTTGTTACATTATCTGACACTAGCAATAATCAAATCCTTAAAGGTAAGCGAAAACTGGGATTCCTGGGATTTTTGCTTAATGCCGAGAGCTTAAAATGGCTCTACCAAAATTATGTTTTCCCCAAAGTCATGCCTTTCCCCTATCTCCTGATGTACAAATTCAGTCAGGATCATCTGGAATTATTTCTAAAGATGCTCAGACAGGTATCAGTAGCCACTTCTAACCCTACCTGCATGGCATTCCAGAAAGCTTACCATAATTTGGAGACCAGACACAGATTACAAGATGAGGTCTTTCTAAGTGAAGTAAGCAGCCTTGACATTTCAATTGCTCGAAGGACAGACCTGGCCCTCGGGACAGTTCAGCGTGAGTATGGTGTCAGCGTTATAGAGAGTCTTTTTTACAAAGAGGATATTTGCCCAGACTGGTCTGACTGTTTGCTAAGTGAGGCATTACTAGACCTGTCAGTTCGTAGGCGAAATCTCACCTCTTGCGCTGGTTATATTGCCAATAAGTTATCAGCTCTTTTAACATGCGAGGACTGCCTCAGTGCGCTGTATGCATCGGACCTCAAAGCCTCTAAGATTGGATCCCTGTTATGTGTTAAAAAGGAGAATGGTGTGCATTTCCCTTCTGAAAGTTTGTGCCGAGTCATAAATACTTGTGAGCGAGTTGTGAGAACCCATTCAAAACCGACAGTTCATGAACCACTGCTTCCCAAACAGAGGGAATATTACCTTCAACAGAAAATATTATATGAGCTTTCTGGGCATATTTATCTTTTTGTAGAGTTAGATGAGCATCTCTTTGATGGAGAAGTATATGCCATCAATCACTTTGTAAAGTTACTAAAGAATATCATAATCTGTTTCTTAAAGATAAGAGCTAAAGATATAACTCAGTACTCTTTAAAACACCACTCAGAAAGAACTGAGCTGAAAACTTTGTCAAGGAAACACTGGTCATCTTCACAGAATTACAGATGTTCAAGTTTTGCCAATACCAATAAATTCAGACATTTGCTAAGGAACAATAGATACCCATTCAAATGAAGGACCTAAAATATATTAGCATTTTTATTAAAAATAATTGGCCAACATTTATTTTAAAATTCAACTGACAATGTTTTACAAATTCTGCACAGTGGACAAGTTTGTGTTTATGTCTTAGGAATTTCTATTATGCACATTATCAAATCTGCCTTGAATTTGGTAGGGCTTGCAAGCATTTCAGAGTTACCTAAAAAGTAAAAAGCGAGAAGTCAGTAAGAACAGACCAGCCAACAGGTGCTGTCTTTGAACTTACCACTATCCAACTGAGTAATTCAACTGGACATATTTTAAAAACAAGTGAGAATGGCAGAAATGAGCACAATATTGTAAATAATTATCCTCCAATAAATGTTTTAAAAAGTGAGAATAATGACAAAGGAGTTACTAAAACATTGACTCCTTTTATAAAGACTACATTCCCAGAGAGAGATTTGGTCTACAACTCTTAAGAATAACACTTGAAAAAAAAGAAGAAGACTGTTAACCAGAATACCTATCAAACTGTGAATATAGTTTACTTACACATGAAAATTAAGCCAAGTTAAATACCAAACACTACAAAAATCCTTTTGCTGGGGTACCTTTAAATAGAAATAATTAAACTCTATTAGGGAGAAGGTAAACCAACACGTGAGCCATGAAATGGACGATTCCTTGTGCTACAACCAAGCTCGGAAATGTCTGGGGAGTATGCAGGTGATGTAATTTTCACAGCCCATTTGCCTGGACTTCATACTACTACTTTGAATAATAGAGTGGGTACTTGACTCCTGTTGGAGGAGTGCTCATCAGAGAATGAAAAGAAGCCTTTGTTTCAACTTCTTCTGAAGAGGATAATAATGAAACATTTTCAGCTTGGAATAATGTTGTTTCCTATGTGATAAATCAGTTGGGGAAAAAAATGGTCAGTTGGGAGAGTATGAAAAAGTTTGTCTTAATCACATAATGAGATTTTTCAGAAATTTGGGAGAAGCTTAAATAATCTGAAGATGAAAACATACTAAGAACAATTTTCTCCGTTCTCTCATATCCAGATCTGAAAAGATAAAATAGGATAACATATATGTACTTTCAGAAATGGGGGTATTTAAATGGAAAAAAAAAATGAACACACACATTATTCACCTGTATATGTAAAATATCTCTTATTGTCATTAATGTTCATAGACTACAGTTAATATGAAGACAAAGTTATAAAAGATTAAGGACAGGTAAAACTTCAGTTTTATAAATTGAAATTCCCCATAAATAGTATATTTTGATATATTTCTGCTGGGTCTACCTCAAACAAAGGCTTCGGTTTTGAACTGTAACCAGAATTGTCCTGTATTGCATTTTATAAGGAGATATTTCTAAGACGTCTGAATACTGTGGGTTGTTTTGTTTGCAGTAGAATCAGTTTAAATGCATCAGGATAAATCTTATTTAAAGGAAGCCTGTTTATGTCACCACCTTTAACTTATTGCTTATATAAAGTCAAGTTTTGTGCTTATTTTTACTTAAAACTAGGTTCATATCTGTAGCGTCTTATGTTCTCGCTGTTACATCTGACCCATGTCTTGTGTAATTTATTAAAATAGTGCTTTGCATTTATTTAAGTGCTGGGTATAAACTGGACAAACCCTGAAGACAAGAATTTTTCCATCACTGCCACTAGCACGGTTCATTGTTCTTGTCTTAGTGCAGCTTTCCAAGTCTGATGTCAGATTTACTTGATATGATATACTTCACAGTGAACTTTCTGTTCATACTTGATTAGGGTAATTAATAGTTTACAGTTTCTACTCAGCACCCTTGTTCTTTCTCTTCTTCAGAGAAAACAAATATTCAGAAATGTATCCTTCCTACTTTCAACAAATAGTGCTGGCATAACTGGTTATACACATGCAAAACGTTAACTCTAAATGGAGCAAAGACACAAATGTAAGAGGTAAAACAACTCTTAGCTTAAAATAGTGGAGACTTGGATTCGGCAACAGCTTCTTAGGACACCAAAAGTACAAGCAAAAACTTCATCAAAACGGAAAACTTTGTGCTTTAAAGGACCCCCATCAAGAAAGTAAAAGACAAGCTATAGAAACTTTCCAAATCACGTGTCTGGTAAAGGACTTGTATCTGAGTATACAAATAATAATAGAGGATAAAACAACCCAATTTTCTAAATGGGTAAAGAATACGAAGTTATTCTTCAAAGGAAATATACATGAATATGTGCTCAACATCATTAGCCTTTTGGGAAATGCAAATCAAAAACGCAGTGAGATATCACTTCACATCCACTAGGATGGCCGTAATAAAAAAGAAAACAGGCATTGCCAAGAATGTGGAGAAACTGGAACCCTCATACATTGTTGGTAGGAATGCACATACTTTGGAAAACAGCCTAGCAGTTCAGAAGGTTAAACACAGAATTGCCAAATGACCCAGCAATTCTACCAATGGGCATATACCCAAGAAAAATGTACAAATTTCACAGCAGCATTAAAATAGCTAAAAAGTGAAAATGTCCAACTCATGAGTGTATACATAAAAAATGTGTTGTATTCAGACAGTGGGTCACATGGTATATGTTTTACATTGTAACAAACCATCTTTTGCTATAGATGAAAAGTTCTAGTTCTCTACTTCCTCCCCAACACTTGCTATTGTCAGGGTTCTGTTTTGAATTAGCTGTTCTAATGGGTGTGCCGTGATATTTCACTGTGGCTTTCATTTCTTTTTCTAATGACTGAACATCTAATGATGCTGATCATCTTTTCATAGGCTTATCTGCCAGTCACTGTCATCTTTGGTGAAATGTCTGTTCAAGTCTTTTGCCTCTATTTTAAGGAAAGTTGATTGTTTTCTTATTAAAAACAGTTAAGAAATAAAAACTAACAGTAAGTTAGTTAAATATTCTGGATAAAAGTACATTATTAGATGTATCTTGCAAATATCTTCTCCCAGTCTAGGGCTTTTAAAATTTGAAGTAAAGTTGATGTACAGTTTAAGTTGCAAGTGTACAACATAGTGAGTGGTTCACAATTTTTTTAGGTTAGGATGTGGCTTTTACTTTTTTAGTATGTTCTGAAGAACAGACATTAATTTTAGTCTAATTTATTGATTTTTCTAGGGATCATACTTCTTTAGTTTCTTATCGAAGAAATCTTTGTCTAAACCAGTCACAGATTTTTCTTCCTGTTTTCTTGTAGATATTTTCCAGTTTTAGGTTTTGCATTTAGGTTATGATCCATTTTCAGTTGACTTTCATGTGTGGTACTTCATATTTTTACATACGGATGGTATCCCAGCACCATTTGTTAAAAGGACTGTTCTTTTCCCAGTAAATTACCTTTGATCCCTTGTCAAAAATTGACCACATAAATATGAATCTATTTCTGGGCTCTGTATTCTGTTGCCTTGATCCATGGGTCTTTCATCAATACGACGTTACCTTGATTAGCCTTATAGAATTCTTGAAGTCAGGCAGGAGTCTTCAACTTTGTTCTTTTATAAAAAATGTTTGGCTATTCTAGTTGTACCTTTCTAGGTAAATTTTATAAGCAGATTGTTTTTACAAAAATTCCTTATGGGATTCTGACTGGAGTTATGTTGAATCTATAGGCTGAGGAGAAATGATATCTTAATATCGACTTCCAGACCATGAAAATTATATATTTATATAGAAGATCTTCCATTTTTTTATCAATGTTTTTGTTTCACATACAGACTTGTACATGTTTTTGTTACATTTCATGTTTTGTCGTGCTGCCTAAATGGTAATTTTAGGATTTCAGTTTCTAAATGTTCATTGCTATTATGTAGAGATATACTTTTGCATACTAATATTGCTAAATGCACTTGTCAATCCTAGTACCTTTTTATTAAGATCCTTTGACTTTTCTTATACAGGCAATCACATCACACCATCCACAAATAGACACTGTAATATTTATTCATTCCCAATCTCTGGCCGTTTTGTAAAAAAAAAGAAAAAAAAATCTTATTGTACAGTGGCCTCAAACACAACACTGGACAGGAGTGTTTTGTTCCCAATCTTATTAGGAAACAGTCTTCACCATTCATGTGATGTTAGTTGTAGGCTTTTTGGTTGAGGATCCTTTCTATTCCTAAATTGCGGATTTTTTTTTAAACCATAAATGGGTGTCGCAACTTTCTCAGATGATTTTTCTGCACGTTTCTGGGGGAAAATTTTGAGATCTAATTTACATACCATAGTATTCACCCTTTTAAAGCATGTAATCTAGTAGTAGTTGGTATAGTCAAAAGGTGTTTTTTTGCAGTTTTTGAGATGATTGTTTTTCTTTTCTATGCTGACATTGAACTACACTGATTTCTTTGAACGTTAGGTCAACCTTTTATTTCTGGGGTAAACCCAACCTGTTCACGATGTATTCTTTTTATTTACTGTCAGGTTTTGTTGTTGTTGTTCAGTCGCTAAGTCGTGTCCAACCCATGGACTGCAGCGCGCCAGGCTTCCCTGTCCTTCACCATCTCCTGGAGCTTGTTCAAACTCGTCCATTGAGTCGGTGATGCCATCCGACCATCTTGTCCTCTGTCAGCCACTCTCCTGCCTTTGATCTTTCCCAGCAACAAGGTCTTTTCTATTGAGTCTACTCTTTGCACCAGGGGGCCAAAGTACTGGAGCTTCAACTTCAGTCCTTCCAATGAGTATTCAGGGTTGATTTCCTTTGGGATTGACTGGTTTTATCTCCTTGCTGTCCCCAAAGGACTCTCAAGAGTTCGAAAGTATCAATTTTTCAGCGCTCAGCCTTCTTTATGGTCCAACTCTCACATCTGCACATGACTACTGGAAAAGCCATCGCTTTGACTATACAGACCTTTGTCGGCAAAGTGATGTCTCTGCTTTCGAATGCGCTGTCTAGGTTTGTCATAGCTTTTCTTCTGAGGAGCAAGCGTCTTAAATTCATGGCTGCAGTCACCGTCCACAATGATTTTGAAGCCCAAGAAAATAAAATCTGTCACTGTTTGACTAAATTACAGTTACATTAAAGTCTGTGGCCTTATAATAAACATTACCCTGAATATACTTTTTGTTTTTGAATAAACTAAAAATGCCTTAAATGCAAAATAAAGTTTTAATTAAAGCCTTTAAAACTTAGTATTTTATAAAATTACTTAGATTTAAAAAGTTCACATTTGGTCTATAGATAAGGGGAAAAATGTGCATTAAAGAAGCCCTAACAAGAAAAAAAAAAAACATCCTAAGTATCAACATAATGAAAAGTAACTACAGTAACAAAGGCTTCTTAGCTGACTGACTTCCCTCTCCTTTGAGCTGCTGCTCCAGAATTCCGATATAAAATACTAATACTTGAGGATGCAGTATGATCACAGGGCTGGAGGTCCTGGTTTGAAGCTGCATTTACATAACAAGTATTCATCATCTTAGTTATTTGTGTTATAAAACAATAAAAATAGAAAATTTTTCTAAAGGTATTTTTATTTACATAAGACTGAGAAAATGTCAGTTGTCCATATCAGAAAATGGGGAGGCTAAAGCAGTTGTCTATCCCCCAACGTCACTGCTCTGCTTGTTTTATTACCTGCAACGTTAAGTTTCTGTTTTCCTATAGAGTCCAGAGGTAAGACCTACAGTTCTTGAGAAAAGAAAATTAAGAAAGGTGCTCTCCATAAGAACATCAAACATGAAGAGGAAATAGAGTAGATTGAGTTTCTATTTAAAAGAACAGTGGAAATAAGATATTCTCATTTCACAGCAATTTATGTTCATGATAATTGGGCAAAATGATAGATCTATTTTTCAGTTGTGTGCCTTCAGAAGTAACATCAAGTTTATTTAATATCAGATATTTTTAAAGGTTTCTTAGTTAAAAGTGGTACTATTAAAGAAAAAAATGCAAAACCTTTTTTTTACAGAATAGTATAAATGTTTATTTTCTGTATGATTTACTTTGCTGTTCCTGTTTTTACAATATAGAAAAGTGTATTCTTTGAATAGCTCTAGTAAATATAAATTTTATCTTTCTACTTTGGGATGTAAATAGAGCTAAAAAATTATATACCCAACCCTCCCCAAATAGTCTTTTAAAATTGTTGAATTAATGTGGATATTAATCTTGTTCAGCAATTTGATGCAAATGCCTAAATACAAAAAGTTGTTTAGTAAGTACTACACAGGAAGGAAAAGGCTTAATACTTTAGATAGCTTCTTGAAAATCAGAAAAACTAGTAGCATTTGATTGCACCTTCAAATTTTTACAAGCAAAACATTCTCAAGCAATGCCATCATACATAATCTACAATTGTAATCCAAATTTCACAAACATATTATGCACACTGTATATAAATACACATCACAAAGGTGCAATTAGAATTAAACACAGAATATGTACAAAATGAACAGTTTAGGTGTTGACCAAAAAGGTATTGTAATCTTTTGAAAAATAACTTGATTAGATATTACTTTATCCTCTTACACTAATTTACATTTATACAAATTTTAATTAAACATAACTAGAGTGAGGTGCTAAGAATGTCGGCACTATCTACATTTAAAGTTACTGCACTATGACTTTATAAATCCAGATTTCAAAAGGAAGATACTTAATAACGGAATCTTCATTTGGATTACTTAATTTCTATTGCCTATATCTTGCATGTTCATATGAACATATATACACACTTAATACATACAACTATAGATTCCTTGTAGGAAATGTAATAATCATATACTACTAATTACTGAGGATTAAGGTACCTAACAAAATGCCTGAATTCCAACATGGTTTTTTCTCATCATAAAATCCAGAGTCCTATTATAACGGGCTGTTAAATTCATAAAGCTTTTGAATTCTGAATTATTGAAAATGATTTATGTTATTTTAGTAATTATATGAAAACATTCACACTGTAGGCTTACCAAATCACTGGCTAAAAATAATGCCATATTAAGCTTCCCTTATAAAAAGATACCCCACCATAATTCTGAAAGCTTTGTTAGGAGGCCCCTTTCAGTAAATCAAGTAAGAGCCATACATTGGTTTGAAACCTCATACTTCAAAAGTCTATAAAGAGAACTGTATGGATAGATGAAAAATCCTCCTCTAAATTCATCTCTTAGAGCTTCAATACGCTTTATTTCTCCATCCAAGCCAAATTTCATACCTGATAATTATGTAAGGTTCTACTTTATCACTACATAATAATAATATGTTTACTTCTATATGCACCGTTCATTTTAATAGTACCCCTTAATCACTGGCAATTTATTATTTCAAACACATACCGCCTCTCTGAAAGAAAATGGAAATATCTCAGAACCTTTCTTAGTTACTCCTTATTGTAGAAACAAATTGTCTATCTTTTGAGAATTATTTTCTGTCCCTTAACACTTTTATGTTTTTTTAAAAAAGCAAAATAACTTTTATTTTAAAAGTGTGCCTACAAATGATTTCCCCTTCTGACAATTCCCAAAGTTGACAACAGGATATTATTCCAGGATTCACCCTAAAAAGTTGATTTTTCTTAAAAAGATAGTCCTTTTCTAAACACAAAATGTCATTTGAATATGTTTCATAAGAATTTGTTTATATAGACATTCTATCTGCTAGTACCAAAGAATGACTGGGTAATACCAGTACTACTTTGGCTTTTTGTACTGGAATAAAGTCATACAACACCATACATTATAAATTATATAATAGTAATTTATAAATGTTCTTTGTCAATAGAATCAGAAGGATAGAACATCTAGTTCTTAAGAAACCCAAGCAAATTAAAAACCTATATAATACAATGAAGAAAAATTCAATTTAGAAGGGGCATAAGCAGATTTAACTAAGATTTAAAATGTACTAATTTCCTTATTTAAAATTTCTTCTCCATCAATGTAATTTCAGGTCTCAAGGACTGAATTAACAATACAATAATTATCAAGCTATTTCCAGAAAAATCAAGTGTCCCTGAACCTTCAATTTTCTGTACAGTTTCATTTAGCAGTTTTTTTGTGCACGAGTTAGCAATTCATGGCACAAGGGTCACTTTTTGCTTTTCCTGCAGAGTTGATGACACTCATTAAGCATCGCCCAAATTCCTCAAGTATCATCCGTTCAGCAGCTGCCTTTGATTTTCCCTTCTTGTCTGCCTGCTCCGCCTGGGCAAGAAGGCAATTACACGTGGCTTCAGCTACTTCCTTAGTGACGAATGTAAATGGTAACCTGCAATGATTTTTGAGAAAGAGAGAGATGACGGTGGTGTTGAATATAGGCAGAAGTGGCTGACATTCACCTGGACGACTCTGTCTACACTTTCATGACTTACCTGGCACAGTGAGCATCACAGTTTGTGCCGTGAACACAAGCACATCCCAAAGAATGTCATATTCTTAAAATATAACAGTCGATATAAAATTCATTGACCTAGACAAGATTACCTGGTTAACTGAATGATGTAGTTCTACATGTTGACGGGCTACTGCTATAACAAAAGTCCTCCTGATTCAGGAATGTAAGCTCTGAATGCAGTTTTTGTTTTACTTACTCTTGTTTCTGCACTTCTGAGAGCAGTGCCTGACATACAAAGACACTCCATGAATATTTGCTCAATGAATGAAATGTGTAATGTTGGAAACTGAAAGCACTGTCATCTCCTGGACAACACAGAAAATAAAGCACTTTCCTATAGTCCCTTATAATGTTTTTGTAAAAAAACCACACCAAAATTTACCATTATTCCATAACAAAAACAAAACAATAGGGACACAGATGCTGTTCTGTACAGGAAGTTTCAGTCATAAAGACCTAAACTACTGAGTATTAACTCAGGGGAATCCATCCTGAGGCTAGCTATATGGAATCAAGTCTTAAAGCCTAAAAGACAAAAATCAGGTAAACTGCTCTAACCACTAAACAACCTGTAAGCGAGCAGTTACTGATCAAAGGGGCCACCAAATGAATGAAGTTGGAAATGAAGGCCCACTATGACAAGACAGGGCAACAGGATTTCGGCTGCTATACATTTGCATGGAAATTTTTTTAATATAAATTAGAATTAGAATACTAAAACTTCTAATTTTAAATCAGAAAATATAATCTTCAAATACTAAAGTAAATATTATAATAATATTGTATAATTAAGTAATCATGTATAATAGCATTCATTATATAGTATTTGGAAACTACTGGAGAGGTAAATGGAAAGAAAAAAATTCAGATTTTTGCCACTCAAAGACAAAAGCCTATTAACATGCTAGTAGCACTTTTTTAATACAGTTTTTCTTATAGTGTTTTTTTTTTTTTGGCTGTGCTGCGTGGCATGTGGGATCTCTGTTCCCTGACCAGGGATTGGACTCTTGCCCCCTATAATGGAAGCATGAAGTCATAACCACTAGACTTCTGGGGAAGTCTCTGTACTTAAGTTTTGATTATAGTGTTTAATTTTGTGTTCTTTTACACTTCAAAATAACAAACATTTTTCAGAGTTTAAAAATTACTCATAAATGTTTTAGCATAGCATTATCTTTAATCTCCACATAGATATTAGACTGGGCTTCCCTGGTGGCTCAGTGGTAAAGGATCTGCCTGCAATGCAGGAGACCAGGTTCAATCCTGGGTTGGGAAGATCCCCTGGAGAAGGGAAAGGCTACCCCACTCTAGTATTCTTGCCTGGAAAATCCCATGGACAGAGGAGCCTGGTGGCCTGCCCCCTATGGAGTAAGTGGAGTGACACGACTGAGTGACTAACAGGCAAGATTAGCTTTAATCATCTAAAGGTATACTGGGACCAGAAAGGACCCCCTGTGGCACCTCTCATGAAGGTGTCTGCCCATTTCTATTTCAGTCAGTCCAAGAACCTCTTGCTGATTATATGCCAGTTATAAGAGTTCTCTCGGAGAAGGAAATGGCAACCCACTCAGTGTTCTTGCCTGGAGAATCCCAGGGACAGGGGAGCCTGGTGGGCTGCCGTCTATGGGGTCGCACAGAGTCGGACATGACTGAAGCGACTTAGCAGCAGCAGCAGCAACATATGAGTTCTCTAGAATTAATAGCCAAAATATTTTGTACAAAAGCCTTACTTTTGTAAGTTTTATAAATTGGATCTTATTTCAACTTAGGCATTTTAAATAAAATACCATTTGCAAGGCTCATTCCATTTAATAATTCCTCAAATTAACCTTGTACAGACTCAAATACAAATTCAAGTCAGCAGACTCTGTTGCATTGGGCCCTGCCAAACTTTCCTTGACTCCTCACGGCCACATGAAAAGGGTGATGGTAAAGATAAGAAAACTGAGGTGAGGCTCAGAGAGATGAAGTGCCTGTCAGTCACAAACCACAAGCGCACCAGTAACTGTAAAACTCAAATTGGCCTGTGTGTTAAAGCCCCAGCTTTCCTGCTCCAGAGCTCGGCAGTCTAAGAAAAGAAGGAGCTTCAATAATATAGTATGTGAGGGGCTCCAGTGAGGTGGGCAAAGTGCCAGGGGGGCACGGGAAAGGCAAGAGAAGGTAAGAATGGGAAGAAAGATGAATAACACCACAACCAGTAAGAGATATAAAAATTTTGTTTTTCTTCAGGGTTTGTCAAATTACATAATTACCTCATCTTAGTAGGAAGAAATCCAATTAATAAGCCCAGTGACCTAAAACTTTACTGTGCATTTTACTATGACAGTGATTTTTCTGTCACTTTTATATTCCTTCACAAGTAATTAATGGTAGAAAATAGAAAAGTCAGGTTTGCAACAACCAAAAATAGGAGCCCAATTCTGCCCCACAAGAGAAACTTTATCAGAAATGAATACATCAGACTATAGAAAGATATTAAAATGTCGACTTACTTTCCTCCTCCGCTATTCAAAGCTGGTGTTGGCCTGGTCAGCAAGTCCGAAATTTGGGAGGATAACTTGGTCTTTGCTGCTGTCTGCTGCTGCACCCTGACTTCAGCTGCATCTGCCAAGTGCATCAGCGTCTTTCTTTCTGGGCTTTCTTCAAAATTCTTACAGCCAATGCACTTGCATATTGAGGAACACATTATTTTTGCCTAAAAGATTTACAAAAGAAAAGCTTCCAAATCAAAACCAAAGATAATGAGAACCAAGTGTCGTCCAGCACAGGGAACTCTACTCAGTGCTCTGTGGTGACGGAGGGGGGGATACATGTGTACATATTATAGCTCATCCCACTTTGCTGTACTGCAGAAACGAACACAATGTTGTAAAGCAACTGAATGCCAATAAAAACAGAAACAAAACAAAAACCACAGGGCATCACTACAGTAGATTTCGTGATCAAGTCAACAGATAATAGAGTTAGCTGGTCAACTGACAAAAGATAAAATGGAAACATCTCTTGCTAGCAACACCCAACAGGCCAGGTCCAGTATTGTTGGCCTGTATGTAGACAGGTCCAGTATCGTTGGCCTATATGTAAACAGGTCCAGTATCGTTGGCCATTCTGAGAGTGGCTATACTATGCCTGGTTGAGGCCTTCCATACCAATTTTCCCCTCACTATATAGATTTTCCTCCTGATATGAATAACACATATCCATTCTAAAAAATGTGAGTGATACATTACAATATTAAAAAATAAAGGTCATCCATAATCCAGCCATCTCAATCAAATCACCATGAACACGTTGGTGACCTCCCACTTATGCAAACACACACACACAGTATCATATTAAAGAGATTTCACAGATACTATTTTTATTATGAATACCTCGCCCACCCTACATGCCCCTCTGGATGCCCCAAACCCTTCAGTAGTTCAGTAACCTTATCCAGCAACTACATATTCCTCCTTACCTACTTTTATGCTCACAAGGCAAACCTCCTAACAGAATTTCATTTTCTACAAAGTTCTTCAACAGAGCACTAGTGGCATTTGGGGCAGTATAAGACTACACTCTCAGGACTGCACCCTGGAATGCAGGCTATTTTGTTATCCACGTGTTTTTCCAAAAAATTTCTGGAGGAGAAACTGTGTAGTAATACTCCTCAGTGAAGAACCACTACTACATAGTTTTCCATCCACTTTGATGTTATTTTTATTGAAAATCCATAAACTGGTACTATGGTTTGCATACTTCCAGGTACAAGAAGTTATGAGCTGATAAAGCTGCCAATGAGACCCCAAACTGTAATGACAAAATGAAGATATTATTCTTCCGAAGTCCTGCTTGGGAAGCCAGAAGGCAGGTCTTCCTCAAATTAAGGCTGACTTTTCCAACTGCAGTATTTTCAAATTGCAAAAGCAAAGTAATTTCCCAGTTTACAAATAAACTTTTTTTTTTGACTGTGCTGTGAGGCATGCGGGATCCTAACTCCCCATCCAGGGATCAAACCTGCGTCCCCTGTAGTGGAAGCAGAGAGTCTTAACCACTGGATCGCCAGGTTAAGTCCCACAGTACATTTTTTGTATGCCCTTTCTAAAGTTATTTTCAAAAGATGGTTAGATCATTTTTCCCAAGCCATCTCACCTCATAGCATTCACAGTAGTTCTTAAGACATCCTGATCGTTTGCAATTACATCCTTTGCTGTGACGTCGATCAGATTCTCCCTCCTTCCCTTTCCCTATCTTAGGCTTAAAGGCTTCTGGATTTCTGTCAAGGCATGCCTATCAAAACAGATCAAATATCAAGTCATGTTAAATCACGGTAGATTAAACTTCAACTCTGCAAAGGGAATTAACTTTCTTTGTAAAATACTTGAGCTCAACAAAAAACAGGCGAAACAAGAAACTTGTCAGATAAAAGAAATAAAAAATAATCACCTTTATTGCTTTTTGCCTTTCATTTTCATGTTCCAAGTTATTATAACAATTAGTACAATTGCAGTTGTTGCAAAATTCACCATTTGCAAAGCAATCACAATATCTGGAATATAAAAATCAATGTAAGTCACATTAAAAAAGTCATTGTTTAAAGAAACACAAAGCTAGAAATTATCTTATTTAGTAGCATTATACATGCAGTAAAGCATTTTAGAAATGTACTCTGAGCCACTTACTTACAGAGCTGACAACATACACTGATTGTCAACTACAAGACGGGGCTCAAAGGTAAAGCCCCCAACCTCTAGACTTCTGGTTTATAAACTCAGTTCCAGTAGTAACCGCTGTCAACAGAAGAGCTATGTGACCTTATGCACTCAATTTCAAAATCACAAAAAGGAAAAGCATGGGCTACATTCTATCAGTGGAACCTGCTCACTTGAACTATTGTCATGTTTCTTTGGATTCTAAACCCTCATAAGACCATTGCTTTTTCTATAACTGTTTTGTGTCAAATCTCTTAGTTCAGTACTAACAAGCAAATTAATCAGCAATTTAAAAGACTACTCAAGAGTGCCCTCTCACTTAGGAGACCTAAGTAAGTTCAAGCTTCTTAGTGAGGACAGAGACCACATCTGCCTCATGCTGCTGCACCTCCCCCTGTGGCAGAGACCCTAAAACTGCTTCTTCCCAACTGAGAGTGTTTGTACACTATCATATGTGCTCCAGCATTCACTTATCTGTTTACTTAGGACTTACGAAATCAGTCTGTGAAGAATTTTGTTAGCTCCGTTTATTTTTAAAAGCATTTTCAGTTATATCAAATGAGGAAACAGGAACAAAAAGACTTACAATTTCAAACACAGCGATTTTGTACAATTACATGGCTTTCTGGGCCGACTGGCAGACTCTGATGGGATTATGCTATAGAGACACACACAAAAATACACATTTTAATCAATCGAAGGTAACTATGTAAAATTAGAAAAGTGTCTAACCTGTAAATTCCTCCTAAAATAAAGTTTTAACAAATATATCCACCTCTAATAAAAATTTGCTATGTTGTTCCATATACATTAAATTCAAAAAGCAAGTTGTAACGTGAAAAGAAAAGGTAAAACCAAGATATGGACTAAAATAGAGAAAAGGAAGTTATCAACAGTTTCTAAAGAACAATCCACAAAAAGTACTCTCTCTTCTAAGAGAACTAAAGTTGAAATCTCCTAAACTCTTTTGAGATTCAATTATAAAATGTAGTAAGTAGAAAGGGGTGTGTGAGGTTGGAATTCAGGAGAGGAGAGAAGGGGAAGATTGGTTCCATGTAACTAACTAAAGCTTCTCAACCAATACTATAAAGACAGCAATTAATGGATTAAAAAAAAGAAAACCTGCCAAAGCAAGGCTCTAAACAATAATTTAAAAACTAGGTAATATAATTTTTAAGACATATTCAGGAGGAGATAGAGAAAGAGAGAAAACAGACAGAAAGAAAATAACAAAACACCTGCGGCTGAATTGGTGAATGGGAGTAAAAGATAATTTGGGAGTTCTCTGACTGTTCCTGCAACTTTTCTGTTTAAAGCATTACAAAATAAAAAGTACTGCAGGGGCACACTCACATGGCTTTGAGGGGAGAAAAATCACTTACATGTATTTTGAAATATGTATGGATATTTGACGCTGCATTTAACCTGAGGCAACAACTTATAACATATTCAAATAACTCACTCACCCATTGAATGGAAGCCTTGCCTGGGTCTGGATACCAGGTGTTCCGGTAAAGTTAGAGTTGCTTGCTATAGACACATAGGAAGACTGCTGTAGCTACATATAAAGAAAGGTAATTTCAGACCCTGTTTACAAAAATGGACAATATTCCTAAATATAATGATGGGGAAGAAGCACAAAATTACCTCTTAAAATAGGAATAACAGAATGGAAAATTTCATACAAAAATACTTACTACCTCATGGAGCTCTTCTAAAGACCCAAAACTAATACCAGAGGTAAAAAAACAATGTGAACATTTTAAAGTACTATAGGGCACAAAAGGAAGAAAATTCTTTCACAGAGGAATAATTGTAGCAAAACTAGAAAATTCTTGATAAATGTCCTGAAAATACTATAGTAACTTGTATCGGTAAGAAAAATGCAATGCATCTACTTGCAAATAAACTGGGGTCACTTATCACAAGTTATAGAGAATGAGAAGTGATATGCATAATAATTAAGTTTCTATTTCATACTGATTCTAAATATAAGAGATGCTAATGATAAAAATACTGAACACTAATTTTTTCAACCAGTAGCCAGATATTATAGTCTAAAGTACATTTCTTTAAAGTACACAGAAAAATCTGCCTCTCTCTCTTATAATCTGAATACATCAAAACTGAACAACAGCTTAGAAAAGTGAAAGTGTTAACTGCTCTGTTATGTCTGACTCTTTGCAACCCTATGGACTGTAGCCCACCAGGTTCCTCCGTCCATGGAATTCTCCAGGCAAGAATACTGGACTGGGTTGCCACTCACTTCTCCAGAGGATCTTCCTAACCTAGGGATAGAACCTGAGTATCCTCAACTGCAGGCAGATTCTTTACCATTTGAGATACCAGGGATTGATTCTTACATGAAAAGAAAAACTTCTATCTGCTTCCTAGAAAGCAGCACTCCTAATGAAAGCCAGCCAACTAGACAATGTGGCTCTGATGCCAAAGATAACCAGATGCCATCTACAGCTGTCATCTAAAGATGACCAGGTCTGGACAGACTACTACCAGATATGTCACCTGGAAACACATCTTACAGTCTGTTTTCTAAGAACAAGTCAGTGGCATCTTATTCAGTACAGTCACAGCCCTTTCTAAACTCACTGGGACAGCTCATCTTGACTCAACCTATTTTCTCTTCTATCTACATGATCTCGCCCTCCCACCAAACAGCTCCAAACTGTCTGACCTGTATACCTGACTTGCATTGTACATATATAAATGCTAAAGATATATAAAAATAAACTTGGAAGTTTTTATTAACATGTCAAGGTTTTGGGAAGAGTCTTCAACACTGAGTTACATGTTTTTAGGCAGTTTTAGAATGTGACAATGCTAGACATCTTAGACCTGATTAACCTTTCCAAGGAGACTTCCCAGGTGGCACAGGAGTAAAGAACCTGCCTGCCAATGCAGGAGATGTGGGTTCAATCCTTGGGTGAGAAGATCCCCCGGAGTAGGAAATGACAACCCACTCCAGTATTCTCACCTGGAGAATCCTATGGACAGGGAAGCCCAGAGGGCTACAGTCCATGGGGTAGCAAACAGTCGACTGAGCACGCGCGCGCGCGCGTGCGCACACACACACACACACACACACACACACACACACACGCTTTCTGAAATACGGTGACTGGACTTTCTGCCCATACCTGAGTCACGTACTGAGCAGGAAGCACTGCGTAGCCCACGTTCCCTGTTCCTGGGGCCGGCGCCAGCACAGTGCCTGGCGGCAGGTTGGTGAGGTTCGGCTGGATTTGCGGCAGTGGGCTGGCAGGCATGATGAGCCGCTGCTGTGGCTGGCTGGGGGGGACCATCTGAGAAGCCGGATGCATCGGTTTTGGAACAACCTACAAAGAAAGGCAGCGTATCAGGGCCACAAAAATAAACTTCATAGCTTCTCAATTCAGTTGAAATCTCTTAGACAGGGGATTAAAAGGTCCAAACCATTACACAGAAATAAGCTACGAGGGAATACTGTACAACACAGGGAATATACCCAACATTTTATAGTAACTAGAGATGGAGTATACTGTTACAAACTGTGAATCACTATACTGTACACTTGTAACATAATATTGTATATCAACTCTGCTTTAATAAAAATACATAAATACATCTTTTCTTAACTTTCAATTCTAGAGGTAAACTGGGAGAGACTGAGAGAAGCGGCGTGACACTCACTTGTTTGACTGTCTGCGCTGAGACAAGTGGGACGGACATCCGCACTGGGGTGGTGTTAACAACAACTGGTTTAGCTTTGTAAAAAAGGAGGGAGGAAAAGGACACTTTATTTACAGAAAATAGTTGTTTAAATCATTTAAGATACTTAGTTCCTTCAGAATAACCTCATGAAAAAGCTTAAGTAATTCCACTGGTTTCCTATTTGGAAGAATCTTTAACCAATAGAGTTATTTTCAAAATTATTTAACCATGTACCGGGGAACTTGTATCTAAGGTAGCTCTAGTCCGCCTGCTTTATGAGGGATTGTCTGTTGTTTAAGATATTCGCCTGAAAATATTTCAACCTGTATTCAGAGGCTATGTAGATTCACTACTAAATCCAGTCAGATGAAATGATGCATAAATTAAAAACTGCCATTCAGGAGCATGGGTTACCATGCTGTTCTATTTCTACCTCTGTGTTTATATTCAAGCAAAGGAAAATATCATTCTTGTACAATTCATTATTTACAGAGTACTACGAAAAGGCAGCATAGCAGGAAAGTTAATAATATCGTCCCCTTAATTCAACTACACTTCAATAAAAAAATAAAATTAAAAAAATGAACACAGTCTCCTAAGTCATAAGTCAAGACTCGGGGGTTCAAACCCCAATCCTGCTGCTTTCTCACTACTTAAGTTCTCTTTCCTGTATCCTCACCTGCAGTGTAGGCATAGTATCCCCCTTACAGGATAAGAGGATTAAATGTTAATTTATGAAAATTTATTAGAACAGTGCTCAACAAACAGCAAGTGCTCAATACATGTTAGTAGCCATTATTGTAACTGGTGTTGTTACAACCCTTACTGCTACACAAATGTCATGTGGACAGTGTTCCAGGGAAACTACAGTACAAAACACTTGCTCAGAGAGATTATTACATTCAAGCAGAGCAGATTAGACAAGTACTCAAATAAAATAAAAATTAATTAAAAAAAAAGAGACAGCACCATGGGAGTCCAGAGGAGACGGAACATACATCTGCCTGGCTGGGGATGGGAATGGGAAAAGTTGCATCCTATGGAGGACACAGCCTGAGATGGGTCCTGACCGACGGCCAGGCTGCAGGGCGGGCATGCAGACTGGAGGACGGAGCCTGAGATGGGTCCTGACCGACGGCCAGGCTGCAGGGCAGGTACACAGACTGGAGGAGGGAGGTCGCCGCAGAGGCAGAGCTTGACAAGTGGGCGACCTGACACTGGGAAGCTTCACATTTGAAGCTTCTCTTCACAAAATGCTTGGAAACATACAAGTCTGGCTGGGACTAGGGGTTAAAAGTAGGCTGCTGCTGCTAAGTCGCTTCAGTCGTGTCCGACTCTGTGCAACCCCAGAGACGGCAGCCCACCAGGCTCCCCCGTCCCTGGGATTCTCCAGGCAAGAACACTGGAGTGGGTTGCCATTTCCTTCTCCTAAAAGTAGGCTAGTGCTGGCAAAGAAAAAAAAAAAAAAAGAAGGCTGACTCTGGCTGTTTTGTTGAAGGTTTTGAATGTCAGGGCACAGATCTATATTCTTCATCTGTATTTTTAATTCAGTAGGTGATCACAAGTCTCTGAGCATTGTGACGTAAAGAAACATGACTGGAAGAGCACCAGGGGAAGCTGTTCGCGGCAGCAGCATGTAAACCCTGCTGAGCTGTGAGGAGCAGAGGAAGTTAGAAGAGTACAGAGCCCGAGAGCCTGGCCTGGGTGACGGCACTGGGAACGGAAAGAAGGGAAGAGCTGAGAAGTCAGGGTGGCAGGGAAAGGAGGGAGAGAGACGTGAGCACAAGGGAAGAAGAGTCATCTATCCTGGAACCCTCACGTGAAAGGGAAAATGGTGGCCATTAGCTCGAAACAGTCAAGGATGCGCTGATCAGAAGGGAAGATGAAAGCCGACGTGGAGAAATGGCGTGAGACGATGAAATGCAGGAGGCAGGCCGCACTAGACCTGTATGTTTGGATCAAAAGGCGCACAAGTTCCAGTCAAGCCTGCAAGCCTGCTGCCACTCCCACCGTCTCCAGGAGGGATCTGGGATCTGAGAAGACAGAGAGGACACCCTTCAGGTCTCATTTACACCAAAGGCCTAGAGCCTGCGATGAGAGAGAGGCTGAGATAATAAGCTGCTGTGGACACTGAGACAAACTGTTCTGAACAGTAAAGAACAGACTTCCTTGAACAGAAAGGCTGCTAACAATGTTAACAGGGTTTTCTGTTTTGCTTTTTTTACTTTTGGTCGGGATGGGAGGCTTGATGGCTGAAGACAAAAAGTTGAGAGCCCTGGAAGAACATGAGACAGAGAGAGTACTCTGATCTGAAAGGGCGCAGGCCTCCGCAGCAAGGTAACACACTAGGGAGGAGGGGGGAGGTGGAAAAGGGAGAGACCTCCAGAAAGAGTGCATGGTCAGTGCGGGGGCTGCGCTCTCTCTCAGTACACCAAACATCACTGAACTGTCCTGTGTTTGACATAAGGGTCAATCCTATGGTAGATCTGAACTGCATCTCGATCAAGTTGCTATACAAAAAAAGCGTATGCCCATGAATTACAGGAGCAGTGACGTCTGACACCCGAGTTAAAACTGTTTTTTATTCTGATTTGATTTTAATACAGGTTAGACTGGTCTCAGCACTACTATGAAGAATTAAAAGATGGATTAAAAAGAAATTAAAAGCCTGAATTCCTGCCTGGGACACTGAAGAGGGGGCTCTCTACACCACCTGTTCCTTGAAAAGGCGACGCTGGTCACTCACTGCTCCATGAGTGTGCCAGCAGTGATTTGGAGGCAAGTGCACAGAAATGCAAGGACTTTCCTGGTGGGCTGTGAGATGACGGGGAAGGAGTGTGCCTCTTGCCCTTGTTCACCTCCCACGGGAGACTTGAGTGGATCTCATTTGGATTAGGACAGCAGAAGTGTCCCCACGTGTGCACACACATGCCTGCACACACTAGCATGCACACATGTACACACACAGAGCTAGAAAACTTGGGATCTCTAGGTTTACATTAGCTTGGCATCTGCATGCTGGGTTTTAACTGAAATCTGGAGAATGGAGAAAACAGAAAACACAGTGGCCAGAAAAACAGAACATGATAAAATATACATGGCGAGGGGTGGTCATATTGATGTTACATGTCTTAGGCAACAGTCTAGATTTCTCCTCAACTTCTGAGCATGGTCCCACATTATCCCTACTGCTTCTTTCACAGAAGTTGGCATAATCTTTAATGTTTTGGTCTTCAATAGGAATTCTGAACAATCCTTTTAGAATAGTCTCCTTCAAAGCTTCAGAAACCATACCTGCTTTGAGGGCTTTTAGTTTCTTAAATCGATTTCCTCCCTCACCAAGACTGTAGATTATATTCTAAAGAGGTTAATTAACCAAGCAATCTTCTGGGTCCTTCTATTGTGCTATCTGCCATGCAGCCAGCAATTAACATGGCAGAACCTTTGACTACTGGTGTCTGTATGGCTTTGATGGGAAAATGGGCAAGATAAGCCCAGTTCCCTTTGGCTTTTAAGTAAAGGGAATCGAGCCTTTAGAAAGATTTTAGCATGTTTCATGAACTAGAGAGACTACTTCGTATATCTCTAACGAAAATAGAGGTATTAATTTGTTATTCCTATGAAAACATATCTTTTATATACACCCAGATCTTCCATGGGATAGGTGAGAAAGACAAAAAGAGGAAAACTGGGTGAACAGGAGGGAAACAGCATGGGGGGTGTATGTATGCAAGTAGGGGGAAGAGGGAAGAGATACACGTGAAGGAGATGCGGGGAGGGGACAGAGAGAGAACTGAAGGAAAGCAAAAAAGGAAGCTGTGGGGAAGCAGGAGGGGGTGAGGAACCGCAAGGAGGCAGAGAGAACAGAGAAGCAGAGGGACGCAGAGAGACAGATGTATGGTGGGGAAAGAAGGAACCAGTAAACACACCAGAATTATGAATTATGAAACACCCAACCCAACTCTTCCTAGATCTTCAGCTTCCTCTTCTGCTCACACCAAAGACTTATTCTCGATGATGAATCAATCAGTGTTAAGTCACACTGGAAGTGGATGCTCAGCATATTTGCGTACATACAAACACACAAACATAAAACATAGCCAACTGTATCTAGTGACTGCCTTATATCATTACTATATCTAAGAAAACTGTAGCACTAAGCAGCACTTCCTAAGTAATTAGAGAATATAAACATGACTCCCTTAGTCACCAGTACATGCAAATGTTATTTTCCCTCTCATTAAGAACACTATAATAATAAAAGACTTTCTTTCATAATCAGTTTAAAGAGAGAACAGAAAACATAATTACTTGAGGTGTCTAATTTTAATAGAATACACACCAAAATACTATTTCCCTAATGCATCTTCCATTTTCTCCCATCAGTAATTTATTAATCAAATTTTTTCTTCCACTTTCCCTTAGACTTAGATGAACGAGCTATTAGCAATGGACAGCTCCAACCCTCTGATCCCTTCATAAAAATGAAGGAGCAAACAAATGGTCTTTAATCCATCTAGCTACATCCAATAAACAACAGATCATTCACCTGCCATTTGACACTGATGGAATATGCATTGATCTTCCTCAATATAAGCTGTCCTGATCCTTTCAGATTTCATTTTTTAACAGGTAGATAAATATGGATAAAGGTTATATGTGTGAATTTGTGTATGTACATCAGGCAGCTGGAAGGATTAAGTACAAATAGAAATAGGACTACTAACAGGAATACTTGCCAGAAAAAATACAATTGAGCAAAATGACATTTTAACTGATTTTCATTATCAATTATACATTCAAAGTTCATAAAGGATGAAGTACATACTAATCATTTATACCTTGCCTACTGGTCATTTCAACTAACCCCAAGCCCTATGTAATTTAGACAGCTTTGTAGTTTAGAAAAAAAGATTATAAATAATTTGGTTCCCTTTAAATCAACCCCACTGGCATAATGGTAGGTTTTTAAATCAGCAATCAAATGGCTACCCACAAACTGATAAATAATCATCTGGTATTACAGCACACCATGTATCAGTTTCTAGCAGAACAAAATACTACAGTTATATACAACTGGGATATATTCTATTTCACTGCCTTCTGCAACAGCTGCTGACTCAACTCTCAGCTGAAATGCCTGCTTAATCAGGATTTCAGCAAGAAAAGGATCACTTCCTATGATAAGGTTTAAAACATTCATTACTGTTTTTTAAAAAAAACGGTTACCAACCTTGCTGGAGAGGCTGAGTGTTTGTACTGGGATTCTGACTAACTGGCTGGGTGGAGCTACTGGCTGTTGTGGCAGTAACAAGTCGGACATAATGAAACTTGCTTCCAGGCACTTGAATCTGCTGGACATTGGGAGCAGTTGCCAGAGGAATAATTGTCTTAAACTGTGATGTGCTCACGCCTCCAACAGTGATGGTCTGCACAGTTGATTTCACTGCCTATTAAACAATACAACATGGCTATCATTAATCTGGGATTTCACTTTCCTAATCCTTGGCACTTATGACAATTGCTCAGTGAAAGAGTACAGCTGCTGAAAGGAATGACCTGTGCAAAGAGAAACGAACAGTAATGAGAACACCAGTGTAGCCAAAATCAGTGAGATCCACCTTCCATCTCTAGCAGTTAACTTCCTCGACAGTCCAGGTCAGATGACTTGCTATGAAGGAACTACTGTGTAAATTACAAGCACTCACACAGTTTTGTTAATATCAGGTAAAACTTGTAAAAAAAAGATTATTTCAAAACTTACAGAATTAAGCCTCATTTTCAACACAGAGGAAAAAAGGACACAGATATTTGGTTTTATTGCTACCCACCACATTAACTATGGCAAATTTCATATTCACATGTTCTAAAGGAGAAAGAAATCAAAAGAAAAGCCTTCATTAAATCTAGCCAATTCTGGAAGGCATATATATATATAAATATATAATATCCCACAGATACAACTGTACCCACTAGCCTATGGGCAGAAAGCCAAACTCAGTCCAAAATTACAACTATATTTTGGTTGGTCTAGGGAAACTAATTTTAGATGATTCAGATCTAAGTCAATATAATCATTTAAAATCCTTTCCTTCAGTCCAACAAAAAAGCAATGTGACTCTCCAAAAAGCTAAATGAAACATCAAAGGCAGAAAAGAACAAAAGTCTTTTAAGATGTCTCCAATTAATGCTTAACCAATGTACAACAGGCTGTCATACAAAGAAAAGGTCCAGACAAAATTCTCTAACTAGTTCTATGGTACTATTTCATAAAGAATTACACCCCCACCTATTCTTCAAACAGCTCTCATGCTAAAAGACAGGTGACATGAGGGAGGTAGTCCAAATTCATTCTGTGGATAACAGTTCATGAGAGAATAATTCTGAAGAATTTGACCATTTTCATAAAAGTACAGGGGGAAAAGGAAGGGTGTCACTTAGTTTGGCAACTCTACAAGTAACAGTCAAAGGACATTACTTCAGCATAAAATAATTCACATATTATCATTAGGCTGAGGCACCACAAACCAGATTTAAAATAAAGATAAAACAGGCTGACGGTCAGTGAGTTAAATGAAAACATGAAGCTTAAAAAAAAGTATACACATGGAAGCTACTTAAAAGTCAAGCAACCTAGAGTCAGGTGTATAATGATGCAAGAGACATTATCTTTGGGACATCAACTCTAAATGGAAAAAGAATATTATTTTAAGAAACAAGGTAGGGGAAAGAGGGGGAGGACAGATAAACGAGGGATTTGGGATTAACAAATACATGTTACTCTATATGAAATAAACGACGACCTACTGTATAGCACAGGGGACTATATTCAATATCTGACAATAACTTATCAGGGAAAATGATCTGAAAAAGAAGAGATACATACATGTATAACTGACTCACTCTGTTGTACACTTAAAACTAACACAACACTGTAAGTGAACTATATTTCAATTAAAATTTATCTTTAATAGAAAAGAAAAATTTTGTTAAAGAAACAAGGTATTTCAGATATAATAATTAAATTTACTGGATACTTAGTACACAAAGGGCAGTGCTTCTGAAAACTCTTAAGATTATCGAATTTGAATCTAACAATCACATTAGGAACTAGGTATAGCATGCCACAAGTACAGGGGCTGGTTTAGCTAAGTTTGCACAGTATACTGTGTTTTCAACTATACTTTCAATTTTTTTTTTCTTTTTCTTTTGGCTCACCACACAGCTTTCAAGATCTTGGTTCCCTGACCGAGGATCGAACTTGGGCCATGGCAGTGAAAATGCTGAATCCTAACCACTGCACTGCCAGATAATTCTCTCAACTTCTCTAAACTTCAAACCACAACTCTCACATGCTGTATATAACTGGGTCTCTGAGGACAAAATCAGATCTGAGTATAGTTTTTATCACTATACATCTATTTACATCTAACAGGTAAATAACTATGTGGATTTAAATCTACCACTGAACTATTTCCTATCTGAACAACCTATCCTCTTCTGTCCCTTTTCCTCTCTTTTTTTGCCTGCTTTAGGGTTAAATGTTTTATTATTTATTTCCCCCATGGTAGTTTGTTATTTATATATATTATGTTACTATTTTTATATAGTATTACCCTAGAGACTACAATGTTCAATGTTGGAATTAAATCAGTATCACTCAGACAAGGAAAGAACCACAGAACACTAACATCATTTATTCCTGCCCCATCTTTGTGTTAAAAAAATATGTAAATATTTTTAAATTCTCCATTTAATTGAAACTCCATAAGATATTCATTTCATTTAAATATACCCACAAATTTACCCTTTCCATCCTTTCTATACTCTTTCTGTGCTTCCATTTGGGATTGTTTTCCTTCTGCCTAAAGAACTCACTTCAGGATTTCCTTAAGTGCTGGTCTGCTGAGAAATTCTCTACTCTTTGTTTCTCAAAAAATATTTAATCCNTGCCTGTCTCTTATACACATCTCTTTCCATCCTTTCTATACTCTTTCTGTGCTTCCATTTGGGATTGTTTTCCTTCTGCCTAAAGAACTCACTTCAGGATTTCCTTAAGTGCTGGTCTGCTGAGAAATTCTCTACTCTTTGTTTCTCAAAAAATATTTAATCCTTTTTGTTTAATCTGTATCTCTTTTGCTGACAAACTCATCTACTGAATTCTTAATCTCAGTTTTAAGCTTTCAGTTTGGAAATACTCATCTGATCCTTTTTTATAGCTTTTAATTCCCTGTTGGAGTTCTTTGTCTTGTTAAATTGTTGTTCAGTCACTAAGTCCTGTCTGACTGCAACCCCATGGACTGCAGCACACCAGGTTTCCCTGTCCTTCACTGTCTCCTGGAGTTTGTTCAAACTCATGTCCATTGAGCCGGTGGTGCCATCCAACCATCTCATCCCCTATTGCTCCCTTCTCCTCCTGCCTTCAGTTTTTCCCAGCATCAGGGTCTTCTCCTATGAGTCGGTTCTTTGCATCAGGTGGCCAAAGTACTGGAGCTTCAGCTTCAGCGTGTCCTTCCAATGAATGTTCAGGGTTGATTTCCTTTAAGACTGACTGGTTTGATCTCTCTGCTTGTCCAAGGGACTCTCAAGACTTTTCTCTAGCATCCCAGTTTGAGAGCATCAATTCTTCAGAACTCAGCCTTCTCTGTGGTCCAACTCTAACACCCACACATGACTAATGGAAAAGCCATAGCTTCTGACTATACAGACCTTTGTTGGCAATGTGATGGCTCTGGTTTTTAATATGCTGTCTAGGTTTGTCATAGCTTTTAAATTCCTGAATATATTAATCTTAGTTATTTAAAAAGCCAATCTGATAATTATATTACCTATACCTGTTCTGAATATTTTGGTTTGGTTGCCTGATATATTTAATGATTTTTGACTGAGTACCAGGCATTGTTTATGAAAAATTAAGTAAATAATTTGAGGCTCAGAATGTTTTTATTTTCCTCCAGAAAGCATTCAAGTCAGCTTCTGGCAGGCATTTAAGAACAGGGGCAGGTTCACTCCTCCCCCAACTAGGACTCCAGGCTTTACCGAGCTTCCTTCTCCGTTTTGGGGCCTGAACTGAAAGTTTTGTCCTTGAGGTCTGTAAGACTGAAGGTCTGTTCAGCTCCTCAACTCTCTGGGACCATTTTCTGCTTTTCTTCTCAGTCTCTCAGCCACACCTCACAAATGCCCTAAGGCAAAGGGTCACACTGAACACCAGGGGACTTCTCTAGGCTTCCCTTGACTTCAAGATGGTGACCTATAAGGTCCTGGGTCCCTTGGTGGGTCTCCAATGCCTTCAAACAAATTTTACAAATACATTTTCTTTTTAGTTGTTCTTGGTGGGATCATTGGTCTTCACAAGCTAGTTTCATACAGTCAGAAACAGAAAATCCAGACTGAGTTTTAATCTTGGTTCCAACATTTCTTAGGTGAGTGACTTTATGCAAGTAACTTAGCTTCCCTGAGCTAAGTTTCCTTATTTGAAAATCTTAAAATGGCACTCTTTCACATAGGATTTTTATCAGAATTAACTGAGCTAAATTATATAAGGTATAAACAGTAACTAATCACATATTATTGATATAAAATAAAAAAACATGAGCTGCTATTTGTATTATCATTATGCCCGTTATAGATGGAGAAACTGAAGCTCAGATAGATTTAGTTAACTTCCTCAAGTTCACATAGCTAAGAGCAACTGAGTTAGGGTTTGAACCAGAGCCAACTCTGAAGCCCATTTTCTTAAGTAAGACATTGTAATGCCTCCTACTGTAGACATTTGGACTTCCCTGGTGGCTCAGATGGTGAAGAATCCACCTGCAATGCAGGAGACCAGGGTTCGATCCCTGGGTTGGGAAGATCCTCTGGAGAAGGAAATGGCAATCCACTCCAGTATTCTTGCCTGGAGAATCCCATGCACAGAGGAGCATGGCAGGCTACAGTCCATGCAGACTGTAAGTCAGACATGACTTAGCAACTAAACCACCACCACAGAATACTGAATAGAAGTATAAATAGTATTTTTAAAAACTTTTTAATTTTGAAATAATTTTAGATTTCACAAGAAATTGCAAAACTACTACAAAGTTCCCATATGCACTTTCCCCTCCCCTCAAAAAAACATTTCATATAACCATAGGACACTATCAAAACCAGGAAACTGATGTTTGGTATAATACTATCAACTAAACCACAGACCAGACCTTATTCAGATGTCACCAGTTTTTATGCACTGTTTTGTATGTACACTAAAGATTGTATAAATTCATGTAACCTACATCACCATCAAGATACAAAATTTTTTCATCACCACAAAGATTCTATGGCACTTCCCTCTATAGTCACAACCCTAATTCTTGGCAACCTCTGATTAAATTGCATTTTTTAACACCTAAAATAAACTAAGTAACAAATCAAAGCTACTAATTTTGTAAGAGACAAAAGCATCTGAATACTACACTTAACTGCTTTAAGAATTCACAAGTTGGTACCTTCCTTGGAGAAGCTCGAGAAACTTCATGTGAAGGCATGTCTCTCTGAACATACTACATCAGCAGAAAAACAGTTCACATACATTCAGTAAGAATCTTCAGTTATTGCTATTCCTTACTGACAGTTGGGTCAAAAAGCAAATAATTTATATTCAAACTAGCTACATTTAACATGTATCAGTGGTTGTCCTGAAAAACATGGACTTGATGTTTTTTTATTTGTACTATTTTTAAGCCATTTTTATTTAAATAGCAATGTAATAATTATATAGGGATATACTTCTTTCTTGTTTTCTAATTAGCAAATACCAGAGTCCTTGCTTAATTGAAGATTTACCTTAAAGGGGGGAAAAAAAGGAATAATAAAATACTCTTGTTCTATAAATGAAGATTCTGATTTAGTGAAGTTGGAGACAGACAGAGGGCTCAATCAATATCCAAACCCTGAATTTGTGGGGTTCCATATAAATATATTAGGTTTTTTTTGAGGGGGAGGAGTACACATTGAAATTTGATTCTGTTTGTAAACACAGCTTAGAAACAAATGTTTGAACATGAGAATTTTGGTTCCAGTTTGTCTCAATCTTGTGCATACTCTGTCAAGCAACCTAATGCTTCTTTATACCTTTGTCTCTATCTGTGCAGGGGAGAATGTTAGCACTGAATGAAACTCTTATACGCTTTGGGACACCTGCACAAATCTCGCTGTTTTGAACAGATATTAAGATGCTATTTGTTTAATCTACTCCAAAATCAGAATAATACTTTCCTCAATGCTGATTGGGTACCACTTACTAAACTTTGTTCTTTAAACTTGTTGTTCTTTAAACATAACCTCTTCAAGATCAGTACATGAAACAATCTACTTTTATCACATTAATATGAAGCCCTGAGGTAAACAAAGTTAGACAAAGGCCTTTGCTATGGGAATTCTTAGTCTTTAATATGCCAATGAGCATGACAGATCTCCTAGATGGCTATGGTGTATGTTTCCCAAACTTATTTAAAAACTGCCAAGACCAGTATCAAGGAGCATAATACCTCCTACGTTTCCTTCTAGCAGTTTTATACTTTCAGGTCTTACATACAAGTCTTTAATCCACTTTGAGTTAAATTTTGTGTGTGGCACGAGAGTGATTCAGTCTCACTCTTTTGCACGTGGCCGTCCAGGTCTCCCAACACCTACCATAGATTCTCGGCTCCTTTCCTACAAATTAGTTGATCACATACACATGAGCTTATCTCCGGGCTCTCTACTGTGTTTCATTGATCAATTTTTCTGTGTTTATACCAACACCACACTGTTTTGACTATTACAGTTTTATAATATAGTTTGAAATCAGTAATTTATAGCGTTCCATCTTAATACGCTTTCTAGAAACTTGTGACAGAATGTTTATAGACCTTATCATCACGGAAAAACTGTTTATATTATCCTAATTTCCAAACTTTAGGTTACTAAAATAAATCTACCAATTTGAAAGCTTTAAAATGCTTTCAAGCTATAAGAGACAAATGAGAAAATGAGAAAAGATAGACATTATAAATATTACATGACTAAAGACAGCATCAAACCTTGGGATGGATACTAGAACTTTTGGCACTGATGTACTGACTGGTGAAATATTACGAAAAAGATGTAAGGTGTTCATTTGCCAGTTTTTCATATTAACCTAATTTATGCTTTATTCACACTTACAGTGACAAAGATAAATAATTTAAATGTGATGTGTTACGCAGCACTGTTTATGATAGCCAGGACATGGAAACAACCTAGATGTCCATCAGCAGATGAATGGATAAGAAAGCTGTGGTACATATACACAATGGAGTATTACTCAGCCATTAAAAAGAATACATTTGAATCAGTTCTAATGAGGTGGATGAAACTGGAGCCTATTATACAAAGTGAAGTAAGCCAGAAAGAAAAACACCAATACAGTATACAAACACATATATATGGAATTTAGAAAGATGGTAATGATAACCCTGTATGCGAGACAGCAAAAGAGACACAGATGTATAGAATGGACTTTTGGACTCTGTGGGAGAGGGAGACGGTAGGATGATTTGGGAGAATGGCATTGAAACATGTATACTATCATGTAAGAAACGAATCGCCAGTCTATGTTCGATACAGGATACAGGATGCTTGGGGCTGGTGCATGGGGATGATCCAGAGATGATATGGGGTGGGAGGTGGGAGGGGGGTTGATTCATGTGGCTGATTCATGTCAACGTATGGCAAAACCAATAAAGTATCGTAAAGCAAAATAAAGTAAAAATAAAAAAAAATTTTTTAAAGTAAAGAAAAAAATGAATGTGATGTGTTAGAATCTATGGGAGCATTCAAGGAAAGTGTCAAATGACTATATCAGGCAAGTTTAGACAATGTGATTTAGGAGGCAGCAGTCTTATAAAAACCAGAAAGCAGGGAATTCCCTCATGTTTCTGTGTTTAGGACTCTGTGCTTCCACCCTAGGTGTTGCAGCTATTTTTAAATTTTACGCCTCAAAAGACACTGTCAACAGAGTAAAATGGTAACTCACAGAAAAGCAGAAATTTGCAAATCATATGTCTAATGGGGGGTTGAGATCCAGAATATATAGAGAACTTCTAAAACTCAAACAAATCAATTAAAAAATGGGCCAAGAATTTGAATATACATTTCTCCGAAGTATCGTCACCTGATAGCTCAGATGGTAAAGAATCTGCCTGCAGTGCAGGAAACCTGGGTTCAATCCCTGGATCAGCAAGATCCCTTGGAGAAGGAAATGGCAAACCACTCCAGTATTTCTGCCTGGAAAATCCTACGGTCAGAGGACCCTGGTAGGCTAAGGTCCTTGGGATCACAAGAGTTGGACACAACTTAGCGACTAAACCATCAGGGCATCATCAGTTCAATGGACATGACTTTCAGCAAACTCCAGGAGACAGTGAAACAGGGAAGACTGGCGTGCTGCAGTCATGAAGTTGCAAACAGCTGGACACGACTGAGGTGACTGGACAACAAAGAAGATACACAATGACCAATAAATACATGAAAAAATACTCAAACATCATTCATCATTAGTGAAAGATGACAACTACAATGATATACCACCTCACATACACTAGGATGGCTACTATCAGAAAAAACAGTGTCGGCAAGAACACAGAGGCATGAGAACCCTTGTGCACTGTTGGTGGGAATGTAAAAGAGTACAGTTGTTGTGGAAAACCGTATGGTGGTTCCTCACAAAATTAAACACCGCATTACCATATGATTTGGAAATTCAGCTTCCGGGGATACACCCACAAGAACCGAAAGCAGTGCATCAACATGAATCTGCCCCAGGTACACATGTCCCCTTCCTCCTGAACCTCCCTCCCAGCTCCCACCCCTCCTGCCCCTCTGGGTTGTTACAGAGCCCCTGTTTGAGTTCCCTGAGCCATACAGCAAATTTCCACTGGCTGTCTATTTTACCTACGGTACTGTATATGCTTCCATGCTTCTTTCTCCATTTGTCCCACCCTCTCCTTCTCCCCCATGTCCATAGCTCTGTTCTCCAAGTCTGCATCTCCACTGAAAGTGAAAGTCGCTCAGTCATGTCGGACTCTTTGCAACCCCATGAACTACATACAGTCCATGGAATTCTCCAGGTCAGAATACTGGACTAGCTAGCCTTTCCCTTCTCCAGGGGATCTTCTCAACCCAGGGATCGAACCCAGGTCTCTTACATTGCAGGCGGATTCTTTACCAGCTGAGCCACAAGAGAAGCCCAAGAATTCTGCAGTGGATAGCCTATCCCTTCTCCAGCAGATCTTCCCAACCCAGGAATCGAACCAGGGTCTCCTGCATTGCAGGCGGATTCTTTACCAGCTGAGCTACCAGGGAATTGTAATATATATAATGATAGTTATGCTGCCCTGTAAATAGATTTATCAGTCCATCTTTCTAGATTCCATNTCTCCAGCAGATCTTCCCAACCCAGGAATCGAACCAGGGTCTCCTGCATTGCAGGCGGATTCTTTACCAGCTGAGCTACCAGGGAATTGTAATATATATAATGATAGTTATGCTGCCCTGTAAATAGATTTATCAGTCCATCTTTCTAGATTCCATATATACACGTTAATATATGATACTTGTTTTTCTCTTTTTTACTTCACTCTGTATAATAGGCTCTAGGTTCATACACCTCATTAGAAATGACTCAATTATCCTTCAATTAAAAATAATTTTAAAAAAAAATTCAATAAAAAAGGACCACATTATTAGAGAGATTTTAAAGAAATGAATTCAAAGCAGGGTCTCCAAGAGATATTTGTACACCTAATGTTCATAGTAACATTAATCATAAGAGCTAATATATGGAAACAATCCAAGTGTCCCTCCACAAATGAATATACATACAATGGAGCATTCATCATCTAGCCTTAAAAAGGCAGGAAATTTTGACTGGTGAACCTTGAGGACACTATGCTAAGTGAAATAAGCCAATAACGAGTAAAGGACAAATAATCTATAATCTCAGTTTTATGAAGTAGAGTAGCCAAAATCCCAGTGACAGAAAATAGATGAGTGGCTGTCAAGGGCTAGGGAGAGGGAAGAATGGGTACAGAGCCTGAGTTTTCCAAGACGGAAAGTGCTCTGGAGATGGATGGCGGAGAAGACTGCACAACAACACGAATGCACTTCATACCACTGAACTGAACACTTAAAAATGTGTACAAAGATGGCACATTGTATACTGTGTGTATTTTACCACAATATAAAAATCAGATGCCCATCCTGCAAGATGTGTTATATAAATCAGTCAGGATCAAACTGGTAAACAGGTGAATATAAATTTAACCATTCCATCATGCTTAAAAAACAAGAATAAATCTATTTGTTCTTGTGCTTAATTTATAATAAAATATTATATGCAAAATAATTACATAAAACCAGGTAATAATTTTTTAATGGATAAATAAAATACTGGGAGTAAGGAAGACTTACCTAAGCATAGATCAAAAACTCAAAATTCACAACTGAAGACACTATTTTGACAAATTTAATGTGCAAAATGTCTGGCAAGAATAAAAAGATGAAACCAACTGAGAAAAAGGTTTGCAAACACATTGATAACAAAGGAGTACTCTATATAATATGCTATGAGCTTGTTTTAGTTCGCAAACAAACAAAAAAGACAAACCACACAAAGAGCATCAGAGTTCAGAGGAAGAGTCCAGAAGACACACAAATATGAAGAACTTTAAAAAATATAAATCTATTTGAGATCTTTAAATCAGTTATGTTGGTGAACTAAAAATGGCTGATAAGCAAGAGAGCACAGAAGCAGACCCATACAAGTAGAGCCAACTGACCTCTGACTAAGGAACAAAGGCAATTCAACGCAGAAAGGGTACTTTCAACAAATGATGCTGGGACAACGGGACATCTACACACAAAAAGTGAATTTCAACACAGATCTGATATTTTTTACATATGGATCACAGACCTAAAACTATAAAACTAAACTACAAAGCTCATGGAAGATAACAGCAGAAAAGTTAGGTTACCCTGGGTTTGGTGATGACTTTTTAGATACAATACCAAAAGTACAATCCATGAAAGAAAAAATTGATGAGTCAAACTTCATTAAAACTGAAAATTTCTGCTCTGTAAAAGACACTGTTAAAAAAATAAAAAGACAAGCCGAAGACTGGAAGAAAACACCTGTAAAACATATGCTAAGGTCTAAAGATACAGGAGTCATCTGAGTTGTATTCCAGAAATTCTCAAAATTAAATGGCACCACAGTGATGCAACCAGAAAACTCCAGGCTATGAAAAACATAGGATGTAAACAATTTGATTTTTTATTTAAAGGGCAAGAGGAAAAAATGGAAGAAGAGGAAAGTAAGAGAAATAGCAATCATTCACAAACTTTTCTGAATCCCAAGTTCAAGCACAGTGTAAAAATTTAGGTGCCTGGGGAAATGTGAATTAACTAGGTATTTAATGGCATTAATGGAATGTGAATAAGTTAAAAGAAAGTGTTCCTATCTTTTATATACATAACAAAATACCTACAGATAAAATGACATGATTTACTTTTTTAAAAAGTGGGAAGTGTTATAGATGATAACACAATAGTGGATAATTCCAAAGTTGGATAAAGGGTACACAGTGGTTAATTATACTATTTTAACTTTGTAGCATATTATAAATTTCTATATTTAAAAAGTTTTTAATAATATTGCAACAGGACCCCAACAGGCATTCAAACATCATTAATTATAAAAGCATAAAAACAAAACCAACATAGTAACATAGAAAAGAAATTCTCTGCTAACAGGTGCTGATATGAGAAACATATTTATCTACAAAGTAACTTAGGCAACTGAATTAATGGGACTAGGAACCTGCAGTCACCCTAACTCTAACTCTTAATCAATCTTGAAACAACCTATGTTAATGTTTATCAGGAAAACAGATCCCCTTCACTTCAAACTGTACTCACAGGACCATCCCCATTTGAGAGACTCACAGCAAAAGCAGAAGCTATCAGCTTCTGAAACCTCTGTCCCAAAAGTATTCTCTCAACTTCCCAATAATGTCACTGCTCATATCACTTCTTACCTGGATGTATGTAAAACAAATTCAAAATCAGCTCATGATTCATCTCTACCTGCTTTGAATCCACCACACAAACACTGCCTAAGTAATTAGAGACATTTTATAAGTCTCCATTTAATGACAAAATTAAGTCTAAATTTGCTTGGTTTTGAAAATTACCCAAAATCTAACCCTATCTTTATATGTTCTCCACTCCCTGCAAAGGATTACTAACTCTAATCAGAGTCAATCCAATCCAATCTTATGACTCTGTATGCAGGTACTCTCATAGGTATACATATGTGTACATTTTAAAGTATTTTTACTTCCAATCCTTCACATTTGTGGCTGACATCCACTCCAATTCTACCCATTAAAAAACATCTTAGCTCAGGGATGCCTTCTCTGATCATCCCAACTGCTGCTGAATCCTCTTATATAGGAGTTCATGTCATCACTTGAGCTTTTGTAATTTTATATTTTTGTATATCATTTAAAGTCATTTCTGTCACATTTCCTCTCACACCTTCACAGACTTTAGGTCCCACATGTCTATTTTGCTCTATTTCCCCAAAGAGTACAGCCCCTAACACACAGCAGGTATTGCTGAGTGTAGAATGAAGGAATCCCAGGACTTCTTTTTTCTTTCTCTTTAGTTTCACCTCACCGTGCCTATACACATAACATAGCACCTATTGCATTGTTCATTATTATTTTACATGCATTCAATTCTGTTTGACCAACCACCATAAGCTCTTCCATGGTTTCCACAGCATCAGCACACGCTGACCTACTGACAGCTATTCATAAACAGAGAAGGAAAGAGTGACTCTCTGCCTGTCTATTTCCCGGCTGCACCATGCAGCACGTGGGATCTTAGTTCCCTGACCAGGAATCCAACTTGTACTACCCTCTGCCCTGGAATTGTGGAGACTTGACCCCTGGATTGCCAGGGAAGTCTCCAAGAGTGACTCTTAATAACAGGAAATCTTCATTATTGCTCAGGCTTCCAGTTTATTGCCTAATTCATGTCAATTACTTGTGTTAATACAGCACTACTTACTCTATATATGGACAATTGCACTATAGACTGCTTACTGCTAACCAAAATCCATATTCTCTTCTGCTTCCTAGGCATACAACCAGGTTACATTTCCTAGGCTCCCTTGCGGTCAAGGTAAGGCCGCAAGACCTTTAGCTAGTGAGGTGAACAACGCACCATGCATCTGGTCCAGTCCATAAATGTGCCACCATGTACCTTTTCCCTGACTTTTCCCTTCAGGGAGACTGAGCACATCATTCAGCTTACTGCAATTTCTAGCCCATTATAAAAATTAGCATTTAAAGAAATAAAACTGTCACATTACTTTTTAAAATGTATTCAATGGAATCAAATCAACATAGTGATTTGATACTCACCAGTATCTATTACATTTTTTAAAATATAAATCAAGAACTCTTTAGCAGTCAGAAATTTACAGTATTCCTTTTCCTCTATGAACCTGTGTCTGAATTCCATATCCTCTAAAAATTTTATTCTAGTGTAACGTTTTTACCCTTGAAATTCTTTTATCATAATTCTCTGAAATAAAAAGGTGTGTATAAGCTGAAAATTTAAAAACATTTTGTATCACCCTGATGTTGGAGAGGGGGATGGTAACCCACTCCAGTATTCTTGCCTGGAGAATCCCATGAACAGAGGAGCCTGGCGGGATACAGTCCATGGGGTTGCAAAGAGTCAGACATGACTGAGCACACACATTACCCATTACATAAAGCTCTATGTGTTAAATAATTTTGTCTTGACTGAGTTCATAATACAGTTATTGTATACATTGAAAACAACAAATATATTACAAATTGTGATTATTACAATATAAAAATTTTATTGGAATGTATCGCTCCATAAGATGGGACTCTTAAGATTACTTCCTGTATCCATAAATGTGTATTATATATCACTAGAGTGAGAGTTCAGCATCAATTCTATTCCTATTTTTAAATAAACACTGAAAAACATTATTTTCATAAATCTATATATATGAACAAAGACATTTATTATAATAATATACATTAATATTTAGAATTCCTCCTGAGTTTTATACCCCAAATCACATTGTATTCTACCATCAAAAATTATTTCTAATGAGCTATAAACTTACTTATGTCCTCCTTCAATTTAGTGGGAAAAAAAACTGGAAACTAACTGAAGTACTAGAAAACTAATTTTTAATAATCTTCAGTCATTTGTTTGATCAGTTTCTAGGAAATATGACCAAAACCTACCAAATGACAGGTGCACTGTTTACTGTAATATGTTCAGAAATAGGAAAAAACATTTTTTAAATTATTAACTTCTTATGGTGGTGATAATGTTCTTTATCTTCACAGAGGATTTTTTTGTTGTACAGATGTATACATTTAAGCTGAAAATATCAGAATGTTTAAGATCTGCATATTTGTACCTTTAAGATTTGCATATTTCAGTATATGTGAAATTTTTCTCAAAACGAAAAAGAAAACCCTCTAAACAGAGAATTCTAGTTAATGGTATGCTTGGAATACGGGGGGAGAAGTATATTGAATATATGCAACTTACTTTGAAATGCATTTTAAAAATAAGATGATTAATGGAGAGAAGGATGGGTAAATAAACGATAAAGCAACTATAGTAACATGTTGAGTTTAGAGTTTAATTATAGAAAAAGCGTTACAGAATTCTACCCATGCTAGAAGACTCAGAAGTAGAAAGAGCTCAAGAAGTTGTACTGGTCATAGATTTGAGAGGAATAAGAAACTTTTCATTTGTACACAGCTTATGCTCTGAAATTCCTCCCCTGGGACTGAAGTACATTCTGCATCCTAAATGGCTGTGTGATGATTCAATTACCAACAGATCTTCCCTGTTTGCCAAATAAGGCCAAAAAAGAGGAGCACTCCACTGGGTAGGAGAGAAAAACCAACAAGAGTGTGAATAAGGTAGTTTCAAGGATGTCCAGGGTAACTTCCATAGACTTTTAAAGGTAAAGAGCAAGATATTTTGAAAATGTATTTGTTTTCATTATAAACATCAGGTAAAGGGTGACCAGACCTTACATTTTAAGAATATTTACTTATAAGACCAAATTGTTTAGAAAGAAAGGGTTTTGAGGTTTTTAAACCTTGTTTCTTTGATCCAATTTTCCAGTACCTGAACTCTACAAATATTTATTTTCTGAACTTCAGGTATCCAAAATTTTAACTGTCCTGAAGTCTTTCTAATCAGGTTTGTTAAGAATCAACCCAGCTGTGCTTGTGCTAAGTTATTCACCTTTAATAGAATAGTTTCCCCATTCTAGATGTATAAGCTTTAAAAAAAAAAAAAAAAAAAAGGCCCAGATGGCATTCTAAAATGAAAGCCAGACTTAAAGATAACCTGAATGCTGCAACCATCAGATAAGGACTTTAAAATAACTATGACCAAAATGTTAACAGGCCTAACGGGAAAGGAAAACAACACGCAATGAACAGAGGGGAGTGTCAGTAGAGAGACAGAAACTATAAAAAAGAGCCAAATGGAAATGACAGAATTACGATAAACACAATTATCAGGGATGAAGAAGTCCTTCAGTGGGCCCTTAAGGAGATTCCACACAACTGAGGAAAGAATCAATTTGATGACAGGTCAACAGAAATGACCCAAGTGAAACAAAGAAAAAGTGGGGAAGGAGCAGAACAGACCATCCAAGAGCTTCGGAATGATCTCAGTCTAGCCCTTCTGAAACCAGAGTCCTAGAATGAAGAGAAAGAAAAAATGAGGCAGAAGAAAGAGTTCAAGAGATATAGTCCAAAGTTTCCCAGAAATAAAAGACAATAAATCAGAGGTCCAAGAGGCTTTAAAACTGAGATACATACGCATATTTGGCGTAGTGGTGGTGGTAAAGAACCCACCTGCCAATGCAAGAGAAGTAAGAGACGCGGGCTTGATCCCTGGGTCGGGAAGATTCCCTGAAGAAGGGAATGGCAACCCACTCCAGTATTCTTGCCTGGAGAATCCCAGGATTCATGGACAGAGGAGCCTGGCAGGATACAGCCCACAGGATCGCAAAGAGTTGGACATGACTGAAGTGACTTAGCATGCATGCATGCACTTTAAAAAGAAAAGAACAGGAACAAAACACACATCTCACATAATAGGTTCCCCCTTCCAGGCTCAATGGCGGGGTAGAAGCACAGACTGCACTCAAGAGGTCTTCAGGGGAAACAGTGCCATCAGGAAGAGTCAGGTATCCGTTAGAGAAAAAGATAAAGCAATCTTCGATGAAAAGGTTGAGGGCTTAGGGGATTATTTTGCTCATGAACCCCAGATAGGATATGGTGGTAGGGTTTCAACAGTTGAGGGTGGGTAGTGGGTAAGGGGGTGGGTAGTGGGTAAAGCGGAGAAGGCAATGGCATCCCACTCCAGTGTTCTTGCCTGGAAAAGCCCATGGACGGAGGAGCCTGGTGGGCTGCAGTCCACGGGGTCGTGAAGAGTCAGACTCGACTAGGCGAATTCACTTTCACTTTTCACTTTCATGCATTGGAGAAGGAAATGGCAACCCACTCCAGTGTTCTTGCCTGGAGAATCCCAGGGACGGGGGAGCCTGGTGGGCTGCCAGACGTCTATGGGGTCGCACAGAGTCGGACATGACTGAAGCGACTTAGCAGCAGCAGTGGCAGCAGGTAAGGAGATAGAAGATACTGACAACTTCAAGGAGATCAGATGTGAGAAAAGAAAGGTGATTGAGGAGTCTGGCTCTTTTGATGACAGCCAGTACCATATAAACAGGAATAAATAATGAGACAAGTCCTGGCAGATTCAAGGAAGATGATGGTCAGATTGTGAGTGCTGGCAAGGAAGGAAGGATGGGTGTTTGAGGTTTCTTTTGACCACTTTCAATTAATGGGAGCAAGGACATTTCCAGCAAATCCTGATTTTTTAGTCTTTTCTTAATTGACTGATTCTTCTTAACATTTGAAATTTGAGACCATCTTCCCTTCCCACTTTTTTAAATTTCTCATGCTACCTCTCTTATTCCTTCTCTTCCATTGGCTTCTTTTCTTCTACCAACTCTTAATATTCTGTGGCTCAGTCCTACCTTTCTTTTCACTCCACACACAACTCATGCTTCCTGACTGACTTCATCCACATGCACAGTTTTAGCCACCACCTATATTCAGCTTCCTAATGGACTTCCTCCTTTAGACAGGTAGTGGGCACTTCAATGACAAACAGCTCCAAGAGCTAAACAATATCTTTTTGCCCATACCGGCTATTCCTTCTGTATTTCCCTTCTAGGATAAAGGGGTAATGGGACTTCTCTCCTGTCTTAAAATGTGGCTCTAGTGAAACATTCAAAGACGAGAACGACAAATGATAAACTCCCCTATTCTCTAAAAAGAACAAACCATCCATGCCAGAGTGAGTTGCTAAAAGACAGTATCCCTATTATCCCCACCTGCTGCCTATTGAAAATGAAACAAAACATTTTTGATTCATAGAGAATGCTAGGGCTTTACATCTTAGTGAGAACAAGGGCAGGGGTTCCCCCAGAAAATCTCCGGGACAGACTGAGAAATATGACATCTCAATCTTTGGCTGGTGATATACTGAGATAAAGGAACTCTTAAGCCCATTTGGGTCTAGCCACCAGAAGGACTTGACATACATCCCCAGGAATTTAGGCCTTACGTGAACATGGGTCCCAGCCTGTAAAAAGTAAGAGGTTAGATAGAGGGACTTCACTGGTGGTAGAGTAGAAAGAACTTGCCTGCCAATGCAGGGGGATACGGGTTCGATCCCTGGTCCGGGAAGATCCCTCATGCCTCGGCACAAGTAAGCCCAAAAGCCACAACTACTGAGCCCATGAGCTCCAACTACTGAAGCCTGTGTACCCAGAGTCTGTGCTCTGCGAACGAGAAACCACAGCAGTGAGAAGTCTGCTCGCTGTGGTGAAGAATAGTCTCCACTCACCATGGCTAGAGAAAGCTGGCAAGCACAGCCAAAGGTAAAATCAATCAATCAATAAGTAATTTTTTAAAAAGAGGTTGGAAGGAGCTTCAAAACAGCAGAGCAAGGACACAGAGGACCACAGTTAGATGAGCTATGCTTCTACCACCGGGTTCTATAGGTTTCCCATTAGCCAAAGAGATGTTGTGGAAGGGATAAAGCATTTGCTAGGCCAAAGACATGTGCCATCTCGAGGAAGGATACTCAGCAGTAACAGGCTGTAGGTGGACTACAGAAGGAAGAGAGAGCGAGAAGACCGCCAAAGGCCGTTGGGGTATGTTCCAGACAGGAACCTGGGCAACGTGCGCACACCACGGGGCCTGCGGAAACCTTCCTAAATGCACAACGCTCAAGGCCACACTTGGACACCTGCCACAGAGGGCACCGGCAGCCGGACTACAACAGTCCCAGTCACGTAAAACTCTGTCCTTTCTCTTCTAATCTTCCTGCCAATCAGAAGCCAAACGCAGAAAGAGAGGAAGTGGAAGAGTGAAGTAAAGCACAATGCCCCTCCACTGCATGGACCCTGAGTCATGGTTAGGTGTAAGTTACCCCCATTCAACTGGATGTAAGATTTGGAGTGGACTTTTCATACTTTTGAATTTAATCATCGCAATAAGGCTCATTCTTATAGTATAAATGATGTCTTGTCAAAGAGGCAGGGAAGGAAGATTCAACAAAGCTAAAGTCAAAGATAAAAGGAACATAAAGCAAGTTCTTACTTGTATGCTATCAGATACAGTCCATACACCAGTCCTCAGTGCCACCACCTACTCTTGTTACTCAAGTTAGGAATCTAGGAGTCATCCCCCAGAGTCTCCCTCTTCCGAACACCCTGGCATGCGGTCATTATGTCTTAAACACATCTCTTCTCCCTGGCCCTTGAGCTACTAATCTAGCTCTAATCTGAAGTACTATAATAATCTAATTTAATGATTCTCTACCCTGGCCTATACTTTATTATTTTTAAATTTGAGTATAATTGCTTTACAATGTTTTGTGGCCTACACCTTAAATTTTTTAAATATTGTTTTTAATACCTAGGCCCCAGCCCAGAGACTAATTTAAATGGGACCAGACAGAAGCCAGCCATGAGGTTTCCCAAGAGGTCCCCAGGTGCTTTGCAAGTGCAGCCAAGATTGAGAATAACTAACCTACCTGGTCTCTGCTAGAATCCAGGCTTTCCTTCCTCCAAACTATCTTTCATTTTGCTACAAGAGTCATCTTTTTAAAAATGCAAATTTCATATTATCCCACAGCAGTTGTTTTCAGTCTAGGCTGCCCCTTCAGAATCACACAGTGTAAAAATTCCTGATACTAGGTCTAACTCCAGGCCAATTAAAACAGAGGTCCTAGGGATAAGAACCAGGCCTTGGTATTTATCAGAGCTCCCCAGATGACACTAATGTGCAGACAAGGTTGAGCACTATTGTCCTAGAAGCAATGGGAAGTCACAGCAAGTGACTTTAAGAACAGTAAAGACATTAAGTCTTTAAGAACAGTAAATCCAAACTCCCCTGAGGGTGGCGAAACCTTGCTTCCAACCTTAGCACCCTCAGCTTCCACACTACAAAGCAATGTAGCTCCCTACACTACATTTATACATGGGTCGTGCTTTTATGCTTTCATGATTACCTGAATCCACGCACAGCCAAGGCCCAAACCAGTTTTAAGGTTAAGACCTTTCAGGAACAGCAGGCTTTGTACAAAAACCCCTGACACATACAGTGGGACTCATCAATCCACTTGTAACCGTGACAATCCTGTAGAGTAATTTTTAACTTTTAAGACTAACTTGCCTACTGAACTACCTGAAACTTAAAGCTGATCTATGTTTTTAAGCTTAGCATATCACTATGAAGAACACACAGTGAGCACTCAAAATTTCTGTTAAATTCATTCCATTTAAGTAAATAATAATCTGTGTTCTTATGCAGATAGGAGATCATTTTAATAAACTGTAATAGACACCATATTTATACCTTTAGTCAAGTCTTACTGAAACAGAAGCCAACAGTTAGACTTTTTAAACATGTAAGGCAAACATTTAATGTTCTTTCTATTCATGAATAGAGTTAACAAGTTAAGGGAAAAGGCAGGTACAAATGGTAGTGTGTTTCCGGAATCCCAAGGGTGGCACCTTATAGAATAGATTCCTGGCTTTTCCCTTGAACGTGTGTATCCATTCAAATATATTTTTTAAAATGCTGCGCTATATGACATCTGTACGTTTTACGAAAGTGAGCTAAGACTACCTACTTCACCTAAAATGATAGGTACTTCACACTGTTAAAATGAAAACAAATTATGACAAGTTTTCAAATGCTTTGCATGGACTGCGTTAACCCAGTAATATGGTAACCAGCACTTGATGGCAAGTGCTAGTACTCTGGGTGCTCTGTTACCCAGAAAAATCTTAGCTCTCTACAAAATCAAGGACAGCTTAAGCAAAAGACATCAATATCCTATTTTCAAAAAACCTGCATTTAGCATTTTATAGTCACTATGTATGTGACTGACCCAAAGAAAATAATTGTGCACAAATATAAACTGAAGAGGAATCACATACTTATATAGAATACTTCATTCAAAAGATTTATGTTGTAACCACACTCACATGGGCCATGGAAATCATCTTAGCATGCAAAATGACTACTGTGTTACTATGCGTTTAGAATTAAGTTTTTTATCTGTCACACATTCCTGATTACTAAATCTGGTATTCACCAAATACCTATTAATTGTTTGGGAATATAAATAAAGTCATTAACCACAATACTTGGCATTTGTGGCTAATTCTTTTTTTTTTTTACCTTATTTGGCGATTTCAAAGGTGAGATGGCTATTTTATTTGGTGTCTGTGTTGTAGAATTTAAAGTTGATCCAATAACACCACTTTCAGATATTGTTATGGTCTTTGATGGAGTCCCCGGAGTAGACTGTGAAAGAACCCTACCTGCAAATGAGAGGTAGCACATCAGTTTGACTTTTTTCAATAATCGTATAAAAACGAATGTGGTGATGATTTACACCCACTGCAGTACATATGCTCAACACTTCACATGTAGCCACGTATGAACTGAAACACGTAAGGAGGTCTAATGGACCATGGTGAATCCACTGAACTATGATGGACCTAGAGAGAAAGAAACAAACGGTGCTTTTTAGTAGCACTCAGCACCTTAATACCACCTTAGGAGAGTCCCACAACACCACCTCTGCTCACATTCTCATCAAAACTGTTTTGTGGGGGTCTTTCTGCCCACTCCTGGGATCTCAGTTCTCCAACCACTGAGTGAAGCCACCCCCTTGCAGTGAAAGTACTGAGCCCCAACCACTGGACCACCAGAGAAAGGCCTCATCAATAATACTGTTAAGTGATACCTATCAGAAAATGGGCTCAGAACAAGTATGCAGTGTGTCCTGTGAAAGGGGCTCCCAAAGTCAGGACGTGAACCCAAGCCTTAAAGCTTCAGTCTCTGTTCTCTACCGCAGCTTCTTCCTGTTTGAACTTAAACCTCAGCATACGATCTAAGTCCACATCTATAAAACAGTTACCGGGCTAACTTGAACAGTCTGGAAATACACTTTCGGAACAACACAGAAAAACTACGCTCTGTCTGGATGGCTAATGGAACTGGAAATCAGATGAGGAGGAGCTGAAATATTAGCAATTTTTATCCTAGGTAGGAGAGGATTACAAAGACATGACAACTCCTCCAAATTCCTGAAAGACTGAGTGATGGTCCCATTCACCCTTCTGGTGCCCCCACCATCCGGGGCACACAGTGGGACTGCCCTTCCTACCCCACCTCTTCCCTGTGGTGAGATTGGGGCCATATGACTAGTTCCAATCAACAGACTGTGAGAAGTGATGTGTATCATTTACTGCCTATGCAAGACCTTGCCAGGCTCTCTTCTTCCACAGCCGAGACAGTGGTTCCTCGGTCAGCCTGGGTCCTTGAGTGACCTTGACGACAAGACCCACCACTTTCGAACCCACAACAGACATGTAGATAACCCTGAAGTAAAAATCTAAAAGAAAACTTCTTTAACTTCTGAGATTTAGACTGTTTATTATGGCAGAAAAACCAAGGTTACCCTGACTGATCCAGGCTGTCAGGCTGAAGGATCAGAACCATCGAGCTGCATAGCACTAATATACTGGAAGAGAAAAATTTCAGTCTATCAGTAAGGAAGAACTTCCAAAAAAATTTCCAGTTGAAATGACTGTTCTAATATGAGTGAGTTCCTACTCACTGAAGCTGTATGGAAGAGATGCTGGATAATCAAATCTACTGGCTAAAGAGGAAACTCAAGCACTCAAGGAACAGAGAGGGTAGATAACTAAATTATCTCCAAGATCCCTTTAGATGCTGTGATTTTGGACAGCAAGGAGATCAAACCAGTCAATTCTAAAGGAAATCAACCGTGAATATTCATTGGAAGGAATAATGCTGAAGCTCCAATACTCTGGCCACCTGACGTGAAGAGCCGACTCATTAGAAAAGACCCTGATGTTGGGAAAGATATGAGGGCAGGAGGAGAAGGTGGCAATAGAGAATGAGGTGATTCAGTGGCATCACTGACTCAATGGACATGAGTCTGAGCAAACTCCAGGAGACCATGAAGGACAGACAAAGAAGCCTGGCATGCTGTATTCCATGGGGTCGCAGAGCCGAACGTGACTCAGAGCAGTACTGAACAACAAAACAACAACTACTAAAGATGAAAGAGAAGGAGAGAGGAAGGAAAAAGATGGGACTTAACAGAAAACTAGCACGTAAGAGTTTCAGGGCCATTACTAATAGCAATTTTTTACAAGTGAGTTATTTTTTAAAAAAAATTTTAATGAGTTAAATTTTACCAAGCATTTATGAATTTTACAGTTATTTTAAATATATTTTTAAAATTTCTTTTACTTCATGATTACATTCTATATTACAGACATACTCCTTAGTGAATTTTAGCTGAGAGTTTTGCTAGGGTTTTTCTAGCCTGACTTACATCATAACTAATCTAAAAAAAAAAACAAAAAATTCCTAGCAAACCCTACCTGGAGAAGGCAATGGCAACCCACTCCAGTAATCTTGCCTGGAGAATCCCAGGGACGGGGGAACCTGGTGAGCTGCTGTCCATGGGGTTGCTAGGAGTAGGACACGACTGAGCGGCTTCACTTTCATTTTTCACTTTCACGCACTGGAGAAGGAAATGGCAATCCACTCCAGTGTTCTTGCCTGGAGAATCCCAGGGACAGAGGAGCCTGGTGAGCTGCTGTCTCTGGGGTCGCACAGAGTTGGACACAACTGAAGCGACTTAGCAGCAGCAGCAGCAAACCCTACCAAAACCCCTTTGACTGTGTGGATCAACCCCTTTGACTGTATGGATCACAACAAACTGCGGAAAATTCTTAAAGAGATGGGAATACCAGACCACCTTACCTGCCTCTTGAGAAATCTGTACGCAGGTCAAGAAGCAGGTTAGAACCTGACATGGAACAACACACTGGTTCCAAATTGGGAAAGGAGAACATCAGAGCTGTATATTGTCACCTGTTTATTTAACTTATATGCAGAGTACATCATGAGAAACTTTGGGCTGGATGAAGCACAAGCTGGAACCAAGATTGCTGGGAGAAATATCAATAACCTCAAATATGCAGATGACACCACCCTTATGGCAGAAAGTAAAGAGGAATGAAAGAGCCTCTTGATGAAAGTGAAAGAGAATGAAAAAGCTGGCTTAAAACTCAACATTCAGAAAACTAAGATTAAGGCATTTGGTCCTATCACTTCCTGGCAAACAGATGGCAAAACAATAGAAACTGAGAGACTCTCTTTGCTTGGGCTCCAAAATCACCGCAGATGGTAACTGCAGCGATGAAATTAAAAGACGCTTGCTCCCTGGAAGAAAAGCTATGACCAACCTAGACAGCTTATTAAAAAGCAGAGACATTACTTTGCCAACAAAGGTCCATCTACTCAAAAACATGGTTTTTCGGGTAGTCCTGTATGGAGTGAAAGTTGGACTATAAAGAAAGCTGAGTGCCGAAGAATTGATGCTTTAGAACTGTGGTGCTGGAGAAGACTCTTGAGAGTCTCTTGGATCAAACAAGTCAATCCTAAAGGAAATCAACCTTGAATATTCATTGGAAGGACTGATGCTGAAGCTGAAGCTCCAATACTTTGGCTACCTGATGCAAAGAACTGACTCATTGGAAAAGACCCTGATGCTGGGAAAGATTGAAGGCAAGACGAGAAGGAGATGACAGAGGATGAGATGGTTGAATAGTATCACTGACTTGCTGGACACAAGTTTGAGCAAGTTCTGGGAGATGGTGAAGGACAGTGAAGCCTGGCATGCTGCAAAACATGGGGTCACAAAGAGTGAGACACGACTTAGTGACTGAACTGACTGACATCATAACTAAATAAGTCAATTCTATAGAAACTAAATGAATCTATCAAATATTTTTAGAAGGCCACCCTCAAGCATGGAGCCTGCCTCAAGTAACATGTTTATCTGTTCTGATTTCCGAAACTAATACACGTGGGATAAGCCTGAAGCCCCAACAATTATTATTTTAAGAAAGAAAAAAAAAACAACTACCAATAAAGACACATTTTTATAAAATGCTCATTTTTATGGCTATTACTATAATTTCTTATTTGTTAAGCATTACACACATTTCAGAAAACATATATATATAAAATCTCCAATTCCTGAGGATAACTGGTACCAAAAAATGCCACTTACTCTGAGATAACCTAGAGGGGTGGTAATGCACAGGAGGTGGAAGGGAGATTCAAAATGGAGGGGACATATGTACACCTATGGTTAATTCATGTTGACGTATGACAGAAATCAAACCAATATCATAAAGCAGTCATCAATCAATTAAAAATAAATAAATATTAAAAAATAAAAACAATGTGACCTTAAGCATTCTATCATCTGTCAAGGGAATAATAGTAAGTCAGAAGGTTGTTATAAGTAATAAAATGTGATTATGGTTTGTTAAAGTATTTTGTAGAATTTTAAAAATTAAAACGAAAAATAAAATTGGGTAAGTCCATCAAAAGAAAAGGCCACTTAAAATGAATTATATTTAAAATAAGGACAAAAATGTCATTGTAATTAACAACAACAAAAACCTCTAAAAGTTATTGGGTAATATTTCATAAAAATTCTGCTTGTAATTTCAATTATACTGTCTCTTAGAATAAAGTGCTGAATTTGAGGGAGAGAGGATTCTTCTGAAAATTAATACGACAGCACAACGACACATCCTATTTGATGGGAGATGATGACACAGAAGATGATTTCTGACAAAATATCTCAGGATTTCATCAATTTTCCCAAGAACCCTCTATATCCTTTAAAATTCAAATTACTCTCTTTTGAAGGGCTTTTTTTTCACCCAGATAGCATTTCTCCTGATTAATGTCCAAATCCCCATGTATCCTTGGCTCTTCATACAGATGCACAAACATATACATTTCACTATGAAATCAATTTGTAAAGCATTTCACACTCTGCTGTCAGATATTCTCCAAGAAACAAGAGACATAATCCAAAAAGCTACAGACGGGACAGGCTCGGGGCAGGAGCTAGCTTACTTGAGCCAGGACTAATTCTAAAGAGATTAATTCATTATCAAATATTTTAACATTGATGAAGTTTGCTCTAATATAGCAACTTGCTACCTTGGGAGCTCTGACAATAAGGACCCCTGTATCTCATTTAACCATCTCAAAAGTCACGTGAAGTGATTGGTTATAATATTCTATATTATAGAACTATATAATAGTTCTATAAAATGATCAACGTTTTATAGAAAGAAATAAGAGGAACAGAAAATATATTTACCCAAGATCAGGGAGAAAACTAATAGATGAACCATGACCAAAAGCCAGTCTCAAAATAGCTCCTCCAACATACCACACCACACTGCCTCCATGATATACATATTCACTCAGCAATACACATTCACAGAACACATTATGTACCAGAAACTGTAGGTACAAGAGACTCATAAAAAGCTAGTCAGAAAAAAATAAACACTGTCTGATTTCACCTATACAAGATACACAGAAAAGTCAGATTGACAGAGACAGAAAGTCTCTGCTAGGGGCTAGAGGAAGGAAGAAATTGAGAAGTTGTAGTTTAATGGATACAGAGATTTAGTTTTGCAACATGAAAAGTCCTAGAGAGTGGTGATGGCTGCATAACAGCATGAATACACTTAAAGCCACCAATGGTTAAATGGTCAATTTCATATTATGCATATTTATCACAATTTTTAAAAATAATTTTAAAAAACTAAATGGCAAACAAAATCTAAAATTACTATTGAGAGAAATCTTAAGTGTAGTAGGGGAGACAGACAGGTAAGAAAACCAAGTATTACAATACATCAAGACTAATGCGAACATTAAAAGTCACTGTAAAATTTAACAGAAGTCTAAAGTATTTGGCAGGTAGAACCAAGTTTTATGGAAATACGTAGGAGATAGTCAGAGAAAGAGTACCTTGCTAACCTAGGGATCAAAAAATTACCGGACACTGAAGATAATCCAAAGATATAATGGATGACTTAGCCATGAGGGAAGCAAAAACGAAAATCATTTCCGGTAAACCCAACATTGCCAAGAGCCTGAGTTCTAAGAGAACACGGTCAATTTGGTGACCTCTTAGAAATAAGTTACATCAGTAGGCCTGGAACTAACAGAAAGTGAAAATGAAAAAGGTATGTATTAGATAATAAATGACTTTAATGCTAAGCAAGCTCTGGCATTTAAACCTATTCCTGATGATTTAAGGCCAGGAAACGGAAAAGAAATGGAGGTGACCAAGGAAATTTTAAGCAAGGAGTGACAAAAATCAACATTTTAGAAAATTCAATTTTATAAACACTAAGTTCATCTTGATTGAAAGAAAGAAAAATGATATTCATCTTCAATGAGAGGCCCAAAAATCTTTAAAAGCAGTCTAAATGTAGTTTGAAAGATCATTGCTGCTGCTAAGTCACTTCAGTCGTGTCTGACTCTGTGCAACCCCATAGATGGCAGCCCACTAGGCTCTTCTGTCCCTGGGATTCTCCAGGCAAGAATACCAGAGTGGGTTGCCATTTCCTTCTCCAATGCATGAAAGTGAAAAGTGAAAGTGAAGTCGCTCAGACTCTTAGCGACCCCATGGACTGCAGCCTACCAGGCTCCTCCGTCCATGGGATTTTCCAGGCAAGAGTACTGGAGTGGGTTGTCATTACCTTCTCCATTGAAAGATCATTAGCTACAACTTAAAGACAATGGAATCGCCTCGATAAGACAATTCAACAGGAGAGCTATTTTGGTGGTTTAAATTTGGCTTACATGAATTTTAAAAGCTATGAACTACTAGTTACCAGTTGAAATTATCCCTCCAAACTGAACTTGCTGCTGCTGCTGCTAAGTCACTTCAGTCATGTCCGACTCTGTGCGACCCCAACCCTAGTGAAATTTAATAGAAGTCTGTCCCTATGCATTTTGGGAGGGCTAATGTCTGTAATTAAAAGGTGAAGCTATGATTAGTGTGGAACACACTGTAAATGACCCAAAGACCCAGCAATGACATCCATTACAGTCAAATATGAGAGGTACAATCTTGACATTACCAAATATTCACTCAGATACACTTCTGAAAAACCACAATTATTTAGCATACAACTTCCCCTGCCCCACTTGTGATGAAAAGTTTTAACAGATGCTCTCAAACTCAAAAATAGTACAGAACTTTACACTGAGACAGTCCTCCTAGTTAACTACTTCCACCCACCGTACCTTCCAAGGGTCTGGTGGTCCCTTTATCACCAGTATATCCAAGCCTTACGCATTTTCAGCCAACTGAAGCCCAGTTCCTGAGGCAGCTCTAAACCTAAACCCTTTCCAATTTTTCCTCTGGATCTATACCTAGCTCCCATGACAGCCCTCAAGACACAGCATCCTGTATAACCCCCAATCTCTACTGAAGACCAAAAGAAAAAGAACAAAAAGAGAATTTACCCAACACTGCCCTCTAACCACCACCTCCCCAGGTCTTTTCTCACTTGCTACAGAAGAGAAGCCTCCTGCATATAACTCAAAGCCTCGGGAAAAGATTAAGTCTTTGCCACTGACTTCAGAGTTGCCTACTGTTATAAAAATGCTTAGTTGTTCAGTCCTGTCAGATTCCTTGCGACCCCATGGACTTGTAGCCCGCTAGGCTCCTCTGCCCATGGGATTCTCCAGGCAAGAATACTTGAGTGGATTGCTATTTCCTTCTCCAGAGGATCTTCCTGACCCAGGGATCAAACCCAGGTTTTCTGCACTCTTTACCATCTCAGTCAACAGGGAAAGACAGTACTAGGTGGCTTTAATACATATCCCAGGGATGGTTTGTTAACATTTAAAATATCTTCATAAAGAATACACATTGTGGAAATGGGTAATTAGCATTTGAAAGTCTCTAGTCAAAGTCTACCACCCAGAGGTGCTTCCATAAGCTCTTAGCACAATGGAAAGTGGAAATGAGCTCCTAAATGGTGAAAGGCTCAGCCGCAGTGGCCTGGAGCAGGAAACTGCAACCAGTTCCAATATTCTTGCCTGAGAAACTCCTTGGGCGCGGGAGCCCTTGGGCTACAGTCCTTGGGGTCGCAAAGAGTCAGACACCACTGAGTGATTAAGCACAAGTGCCATGACTGTGTGATCTTCTCTAGAAGCACTGAGGTACCTGCCAGTCAAGAAGAAATAAGAGAGCTGAGCCAGTATGGAGAGAGAATGAAAAGAAAATCAATGGTGTTTCAGGGAGCAATAACGATGGGTTAGGAACTCTGTGTTGAATAGAGATGAGTTTAAGGACAGGAAAGAACTCGTTATTAATGAGTGGAAGAATTAATAGATCAGAGATTTCAAAGTGAAAGAATTGCCAGATTGGAAGTACAAAGGCGGATGAACTAGAACAATAAAGAGAAGGAAATACTCAAAATCAAGACTTTGGAGGTTTTATTGGTGATGACAAATTTTAATGTATATAAGAAAAGAATTGGGACACACTAAAGAATTTGCTGGTAAAAGTAATACAACTAAAATGCTGTTCTCACTGAAGTAATTATTATTGTCACGATAATTTTTTGTTTCACAGAGAACTGCATACTGAAAATATTAAAACACTGAAACCAAAAATTCAAACAGAAACCATGAAATACTATACAATTACATATACTACTTTAAACTTACTAGACTTCGCATGTGCTCTGAAGACAAACTGCCTGGATTCAAATCCCAACTTGGCCATTTACTAGTTGAGTGCCTGTTCCCATACTGGCAAAATGGGGATGTTACTCGAACCTATCCCGTAGGATTGCCAGAGAATTAAATACATCACTCTTTGTGAAGAGCTAAGAACAGCAAGGGGCCCACAGCAAACATTATGCAAATGTTAGCTGGTATGATCAGAGTTTGAGGCATCACTTCTCCCAAAGGTATACCAAAAAACTAAGGACACGAAGCGATGGACTGATTTTGAGATGAGGCATTTTGCTTAAAGCACACATTTAACAAGTGTTAATATATCTAGTTAACCAGTGTGATTTATAGTGATAAACACTGAAACATTTCAAGGTGGTAGAACAGCTTTTTTAAAACTAAAAGGAAAGGAAAGCTTAACAAACTATAAAGAAATATAACCTGCAATGACTGGTGGTGATACTTGAGTTGTCTGTCCTGTAACTGCTTTACTATTAATTGGTTTTGCAAAGATCAGCTTCGTGATAACCGGACCAGAGGTTGGTGTTCGAGGCTTCTTAGCAATCTGAAATATATAAATTACTATGAAAACCATTTTTCTATAAAACACCTACTCAATCAAAATTAGACAAGACTGATATACAGAAGAACATGTGAAACCAGCTCATTTAACAAAAACATATCTCAGTATTAATATTAAAAACATTCAAAATGCAGCCATTCACCCAAATACTAAGATCACATCCTTAAGCGTTATGTAATAATACCTTTGAATTTTATTTCAAATCCTTATCTTAGTCTCTGAGACATATGTATATCATGAAAACCAAATTAATTTTTAAAAATAATGTTTAAAATAAATGTTAAATAATAATGAAACTGGTATAGCAGTTTCATAAATAATAAATAATAAAAATCATAAATCATAAAAGTGGCATAGTAGTATTCTTTTCCAAATAACAAATTATTCAATAATAAAAGATGGAGTAGAATACATTAAGAAAGCATAGTGCAAATGATAAAGACATCTGTAAATATAATCTCATTGGCCCCTGGAAGCAAAATATAAACACACATTAAAGATAGGCTTATGATTTTATCTTCAACTTTAGATCTATGCATCAGGGGCAGATAAAGAACTGAAGAAGTTAATGCCTCAGGATACAAAGAGACATGTTTGGCAAAACAAAGACTATTCTGAAGGTGAAGCCTCTGAAATATTATTGACTAAAATATGATTTACTATAGTTTACTAGACTATAAATTCTTTGAAGGGAGAGTCTATGTTTTATTCACCTCTGATTTTACATGATACATGGTAGGTACATTGTTGCCCTGAACTAAAATTCTTCACAAGTCAAGGAATGTAGAATTACTGATGTTTTTATATTTAAACTATCAATGTATGCAAAGAAAAGCTTTTTCTAAAAGCCAGCAGCAGAAATTTAGCAATGACAAAAATCACAAATTTTCACAGCAGATAGGACATTAAATATTAACTTTACCTTTGGCAGATATGAAAACTGAGGCCCTGAAAGTACTATTATTGGAAATAATAACTCAAAATGAACAAACATGACCAACTTAAATTACAAAACATACTAGAAGCTGCAACTGATCACAGAACCAGGTAAACACCAGCTTTGTACCCTAACTATAAATTAAACTTAAAAACATATTTTCTTACATCTAGAATAAACTACTTCCTTACACTCAGAACACATTACTGACAAAACAAAATGTACAGGAAATACAAACCACGTTTAAAAAAACAAACCCGAGCGATCTACAACAACATATTAAAAAATATCCAGACTGCAAAACTCTGACATACCCAAATAAATCCATAACTGTACTTTACAAAACTGATGCAATTTAAGAGACATAAAGGGAAAATATTTCCCAACTGTATTTACAGGCCTAGAACTCTAAAGTAAGTTAGAATAGGTTGTCTATTGACTTAGTGTTAAGAATCTCAAGAGGCAGAGGTCCTGATATTTTTCGGAAATCTGTATCTTGCAAAAAATAATCTTAGCTACAGTTTGGGAACTTAAAGTATTTCCCCATTTTTAACTGATTTTCACAATCACACAACAATACAAATACTTACCAACAAGGAAAAAAATGTAAACAATACTACCAAAAGCTCATTAATTATTCAATGAACAATCTTAACTTGCCCGTGTGGTTTTGTTTCTTTAATGGAGCATAGCTGAAAATAAGGATTCCCAGTTCTGTTAAGCAACCTTGCTTTTTGTATCATGAATTAAACTACCCTAGGAGAAACTTAGTTTTATTAAATAGAACAGAGCATAAAGGATCATTTTTAAACAAATGTATCTAATTAACAGATTAACACAAAAATGAATCAGGAAAGGAAATTTACAAATAAGACTGCCAAATATTATGTGATCAAATAACACATGCAGGTAATTTCGGGCAGTGTGTTGTACAGATTTAGGAACTAATAAGGAGTTATGTTGTTCAAGACTGCTAATTATTTATTATCCTTACATACTATGCAGAAGAATCACAGGAAAGGGTTTATGTATCTGTAATTAGGTGTAACTATCTCTGTTACTGCCTCTGGTTTCAACTGTCACCTCTTTCCTTCATTTTTCAAGATGGGTCTCCTTCTTCCACCCTTTCCTGTTGTCCACTCCCTAACAGCTTCAATCCGATTAAACTTAAGACAATGCTGAGGACCATCTGGGGGAAAAAATGTGAGGATCACACATACTATGTAATGCTAAACCAAATACTCTGGTACCTAAAATGGATACAGATAGGCATGCAGCTTTTTGCTTGTTCTTTTCTGAGCCTCAGAGCTTTAGAGGCTACTCATGAGCTGAAAAGATTTGAGTTGCCTAAAAATAACTGGCCAAGAAGAACAATATTCTAAATGGGGTTTCTTTTGTTTTTTAAATAGAAGTTCTTTTAAAATAAATAGAATCACGTTATAAAAGTAATAACAATAAGAGAAGTTATAAAAATTAGACCCCAGTTTTCGTTTTTATTGTTGGTACTTGAGGGATTATAGAAGAAAACTAGTGAGTACAAGTAAACTGGTCTTACAAACAGTATGTATACACTGCTCTATTAAATGGAAAAAAACCCACAACGTTCTGATTTACATTATCAGTATCTTATAAACATGGCTATGATCCACATCCCCAAAGCCAGACAAACTCTGGTAAACCAGTAAAAACAAGTTTCACAACTGATTTTTAAAAGGACATGTTGAGGACAAGGTGCTTGATAGTGACAGGATCTCATTCAAGAGATACTCAACAAAAGTAAAAGGAAATCAGAGATAAGCGAGAGACAATTGTGAATGAGAAAGCAAAGAACATTACATGTTTAATGTTTAACAGTGGCAAAAGGGACATGGGCAAATTATATATGAAGTCTGAGAAATTGTATGAAGTTCTTAAGTAAAAAGCCCACGAAAAATAACATCGTATTTTGCCAACATAATAACAAAAACATTTTTTCTAGTATCAGCTGAGAATGGATAATTCCCCAAAACTTCCTCCCTTCCTTTTATGCATTTAGTTCTCATGCCTTCTCCTTTTTTCTAAAAGCCAACTCTTTAAAACAGGAGATGCATTTGTGTTCCCTGGTCTTAAGCGGATCACTGTATTTCTAAGCATAGTGCTGCCCTAAAAAGGCCTACCTGGACATGAAAAATGGGCAACCACTTAACAGATGTTCTGATAATCTTCTAGCTTGGGTTTCTATTCATAATAACAATGGGTACTATTTTGAAGGCTCTTCAGTGTTTTGAGAACCATACCAAGTACTGATCTTACGTGTTTCATCATGATCAAATAGCCATCTTACAGCTAAAGTAAAAAACTCAGAGAAAATAAGTAGCCTATCCAAAGTTCCACAGCACAGTCGGTCCTGCAGAAAAGTGACTGAAGTCCAGCTGGTCCAATTCTAAACCTTCCGTCACACGGCACTGTCTTTCTACACTGCAAATATGAGTGATGCAGGGGACAGTAAATTCCAAAGAGGCACATACTGGCTGGTTTGCAATACTGTTGGCTCGAACAGTTTCTCAGAGCAGCAACTTCTCCTAGACTTTGGCCATCTGTTAGCTGAAAATATCATGTCTGAATGATTTTTTGACAGCCCAGCACCAACTCTGTCATCTTTACACCAGCAGAACATCCTTGGACTCAAACTACAACTGAGGATAAAATGTGTTTCAAAATGAGTAAAAAGCTATAAATACACTACACATTGGAATTTAACCACAATTAAGTTCTAAGTTCTCTGGCAGAAATTTTCAAAAGCATTAGACATATCAAAGACTTTACAAAAAAAAAACCCCACACAATTACTAAAAGCAACATTCAACAGGATTCAGTAACAACTATGCATTTAATCACCCTACACATACAACTATGAATCAATTTAATATTTAACATGCATTTTCATTAAGAAGCCCCCTCTTTTTTTTTTTTTACCTGTACTGTTTTTAACTGTTGGGTCTGTAACACAGAGGGCTGAGTTGTAGTATTAAGCAGTTGACTTCCTGGGGTCAATGCTGAGACACCAATGACAGGTTTCACCTCTGGCCTCCCTCCAATGGTAACTACTTTAATTTGCTGCGGTGGTAACTTAGCATCTCCTGACTGGGCCTGAGTTGTAACTTTCTGAGCCTGGGGTTGGCTATGGGGTAGTGCTAAAACAATTGGTGAACCAGACTTGCCCAAAGTTGTTAAAATTAACTTCTGTCCATCTGGTTTAAGGGTCTGATTGCCAAGTTTAAGATCAGATGTCTGTGATACTTTGTTTAAAATAATCTGATTGGCTGATATAGTCACAGGAGTCTGAGCACCAAGTTTTTGAAGGCCACTTGGAAAAGCTGGTTTCACTGTGGTATTAGAATCTGCTTTAGTGACTGTGGTGTTCACTGCAACTCGGGTAGTGTGGTTACTGTGCACTGTGATTGGTTCCGTGGAAATGGGCGTGGCTGCAGAGTCACCGGTAGAATTTATGTTGACAATTTCTTCCAGTTCTGTCTCCATGGGAATTGGGGATGAAACAATAACAGCCTCAATACTATCATCATCCACTAAAGTTATACCAGTGTCCATTATCTCCTCTGGAAGCAAACTATTCACCTCAGCTGGCACCACCTCCATGATCGTTCTCCTTCGAGAGAGTTGATCAGGTGCTGCAATAAAAGTTAAAAAATGAATAAATTACTATGTTTCAAAACAGATACAAGAGAAAAAAAATTAGCCAAGAAAAAATGCAAATGACAAAAATTCTACTGATGTATAGCTGAGTGAGGGATATTCCTGTGTTAAAACATTTCAACAAATCCTCAACCTTCAAAAATCTGAAATATAAGTCTTATGGGACACAAAACTAGAAGCAAACATTCTCATTTACCATGTCTCAATCTAAAAGTATGCTGCATTCAGGCAATACATAATTAAAGGACACTCCTTTCCAATTCCTGCTCATAAATAAAACCTTTTAATCTTTGACATGTTTGATCATCATATTTCTTACCAGTTCTAGGGTTTTCTTCCCTACTAAAACACTTGAAAACTTCTGATTTGCACAAGGAAATAAAAGATTTAAATAAAAACAGATATTAGAAAATATAGTCGAATCTCTAGTGAAAGAGGTCCTAAAATGAGGTTACTATGTCATTTATAAAAATCCATTCAATACTCAAATTGATGTTAAATAAGTTTCTAGAGTAAGCCACCTCAGCAACTGCAGGTCAAATGGGTTATAAGTCCCCAGTTTGATCCATCAGCTTCATATTAAAGAAATTTTTATTTGGAAAGAAGATTCTCAACTCTTCCCTAGCTATTTAGAATGTCAAAAAGGGAACCATTTAAGATGTATACAACCAGTTCCCATAAAGGAAAAAAAAGATGGTAATGATAATAATAAAGCAGATCACAAATCAGAACTGTGATGCTTTCATCCAAAGGTCATGAAAAACTTCCAATAAAAGAGTCAGTACCATTATCTTCACATATTAAAGAGTATCTCATATTTATGACTGACTATATATCTTATTTGGACTTCCCTGCTGGCTCAGCAGTAAAGAATCCTGCAATGCAGGAAACGTGGGCTTGATCTATGCATCAGCAAGATTCCCTGGAGAAGGAAATGGCTACCCACTCCAGTATTCTTGCCTGGGAAATCCCATGGACAGAGGAGCATGGCAGGCTACAGTCCACAGGGTCACAAAAGAGTCGTACACGACTCAGTGACTAAACCACCACCACCAAACAAGTTATTTGCCCAGAGTACATCAAAGATTCACAGCAACCTAATCAGTAATTCTTTCTTTTCCCTTTTTTAAAAAATATAAAAGTGCAATACCCATTCCAAGATTAATAGTTAACAGACATGAGTGGCAAATTATAATTGAGTAGCACTAATAAAAACTAATACTGCCAAAGTTAATCATCATTATTGAGCATTTACTACCCACCAGCGATGGCATAATTTAACCTATCTTGATAATAACTCCAAGATGCATCATTTTACAGATGAGGAAACTGAGAAAGGTTAAACTCTGTGCCCAAGGTCACATAGCTTGTAAATGATAGAGCCAGAACTCAAACTCAGGATATGTTTTATGATACCAAAGTTCATCATTTTAATCACACAATTTACTGCCTTAAAAAATAAGTCTACTCCTTTATAGTCAACCCTCTACCCCAAAATTCCTACTCTACACAACCACTAGTCTATTCTACAACTTCACTAGTGTTGCCCTTTTGCCCATTTTAGAACTTCACAAAGATGGAATCATATATTATATAAACCCAAGGTATAAAGGATGAGCCTCTCCCCTTAACATACTTTTTGAAATTTATCTTTACTCTTACACTTATTAGTAGCTCAGTTCCTTTTTACTGTTGAGTAATATTCTATTGGATGAACCTACCACAATTTATCCATTCATCTGTGGATGGACATTTTGACTGTTTATTGTTTGAGACGATCATGAATAACATTGCTAAAAATCATTCAAGGTTTTTGTGGATAGATATTTTCATTTCTTTTGAATAATTACCTAGATGTGGACTTGATGGATCATAAGGTAAATTTACTTTTAACTTTGGGCTTCCCTTATGGCTCAGTGGTAAGGAACCTGCCTGCCAATGCAGAAGCGGGTTCAATCTTGGCATCAGAAAGATCCCCTGGAGAAGGAAATGGCAACCCACTTTAGTGTTCTTGCCTGGGAACCGAGGAGCTTGGTGGGCTACAGTCCATGGGGTTGCAAAAGTCGGACACAACTTAGTGAGTAAACAACAACAATTTTAAACTTTGAATGAAATATGCTAGACTATTTCCCAACTTAGCTGTACCAATTTATACACCTACCAGCAATGCATGGGATTTCCAGCTGCTCCACTTTCTCACCAACAACTGGTTTCGTCAGTCTTTTTAACTTCAGCCATTCTAGTGGGTGTGAAGTGATAGCTCATCGTGGTTTTAATTTGCCATTTCCAGATGACTAAATATGTTGAGCACCTTTTCACATGAATATTACCTATTTGTATATCTTCTTTTTTAAAGTATCTGTGTGTTAAGTCTTTTGCCAATTAAAAAAAAAAGGATTGGGGTTTTTAATCTTCTTGAGTTGGGAGAGTTCCTTATGCATATTGCAACATCATCAATCACAGTAACTTATAGCTCAGAGGAAATCACTAGGGTTTGGGGGATCCCAAAGTACGAGCACTTCTCTAGATTTCGGCTCTTCCTGGTCAGTAGAGTCCCCCTCCCGTACTTTCAGAACAAGGCATTTATGGAACAGGCTTGCTGAAACATCAATACCAACTACACCCCCCTACACACAGTGGCACATCAGCTTCCCATTCCTACTGCAAACCTTGTCCAAGCCCTATCAGCTGTTTCTCAACATTCCACCCGACAAAGAACGAGGAGGAGGATGACTTGGGTGTCACTACCCAATGCAGCCATTAAGTTTGACTCTCTTCTCCCTAAAGTTCCCCCAGCAGGTTCAGACCCGAAGTCAAGGTGTTAGAGGAGGAGAGGTCACGCCACAGAGGGAGCTGGTGGCCTGACAGTGCATTTACTTTCAGTTTCATACACTCACCCTTGCAGCTCAACTGAACAAACTTCTAATGTTTTCAATCCACCCAAATCCTCACTTCTGAGATCCTTCTCTTGGCCTGGGGGACTCCTGGATTCAGCAGCTACAGCCCAACTGCCTTTCGGCTAGGGCCACGGAGTGGAGTGTACAGCAACCAAAGCAAGCACCATCCAGGCCACCTCTCAGCTCAGCCCCTGAAGATTCTAGGAGGTAGAACACGGAAGGGCCCCTACTCCTCCTGCCCCCACCACCCTTGCCTGCCACGTGGGTGAGAGCATTCCCTACCAGATGCCAGTCTTTGCAGATCCCCTAGCCCAGCCTTCAAGGCGCTCATCCTTCCTCTTTCAAGAAGCCACGTCTATGTCAGCACTCCATGCTTATGGCTTAAAACTGTCCAGAACTGGGAGGCGGTTGAGATTCTAGACTCTCTTTGCAAGTTAACAAAGCTGCCTGTCTCTGTTTCGTGGAGACTGGCAGATGACGTGGCAGTCCTAGGACAGAGCCGGGGACTTATCACACCCAGCACGGCAAGAAACGGAAGCACCGTGCGTGTCCTGGTTCTCTTGTTGCCCCCGTGTCCCACAGGGCAGACGTGGAGAGGTGCCCAGGCGTATGCTGTGCAGGCAGTGGGTTTACACTGAGGAACCCTGAGCCTAAGGAACCTGAATCACTTCTCATGGGCTGAAGCACACCTGCCCTTTGGCCAAAGGGAGATATTACCTTTATGACACTGGACATATAAGCAAATCTGCCCTCTGCTACGACAGGAGTCACTAACTCGATTACCCAAGGCTTTATGCTATACAATCTCTTGTAACAAGTACAAAACTAGAGAGACCCATGGGGAGCTGTCTCCCAACAGTACACCTCTCTACTTATTTATTTTAGCAAAGTGTTTTGTACTTCGAGTGTTTAGGCCTTGTGTATATTTTGGTATATTTATCCCTAAGTGTTTTGTGTTTTTCGATGTATTGTAAATGGCCTTATTTTCCAACTGGTTGGTTGTTGCCAGTATATAGGAACTCAACTGACTATTTTACATTGTCCATGTATCTTACAACCTAGCTAAACTCACTAAATCTTGTGTAGAGTCCACAGGATTTTTTAGAAAGATAATTCATATTGAGAATAATAATTCTCTGTATTATTATTTATAATAATAACAACCACCTGTAGTTCCTTTTCAACCTGCACAACCTGTCTTTTGTTTCTTTTCTTGCCTTGTCACACAGGCTAGGACCTCTAGCAAAATGTTGCATAAAAGCGCAGACATTGCTACCTTGTTTCCAGTCTTAATCTTCGCTGTAGGTTTTTCATAAATTCCCTCTGTTGGGTTGAGGAAGGCAACTTATAGTGCCAGAGTGCAGTTGTTTCTTTTTTCAAATGGATCCCTAATCATTTTCTGCAACTAATGAGATAAACATATGGCTTTTTCTCCTTTGTGAAAGTCACTCAGTTGTGTCTGACTCTTTGCGACCCCATGGACTACACAGTCCATGAAATTCTCCAGGCCAGAATACTGGAGTGGGTAGCATTTCCCTTCTCCAGGGGGTCTTCCCAACCCAGGGATCGAACCCAGGTCTCCCACACTGCAGGCAGATTCTTTACCAGCTGAGCTACAAGGGAAGCCCAAGAATACTGGTGAGGGTAGCCTATCCCTTCTCTAGCGTATCTTCCTGACNACCCAGGTCTCCCACACTGCAGGCAGATTCTTTACCAGCTGAGCTACAAGGGAAGCCCAAGAATACTGGTGAGGGTAGCCTATCCCTTCTCTAGCGTATCTTCCTGACCCAGGAATCGAACCAGTGTCTACTGCACTGCACGTGGATTCTTTACCAACTGAGCTATCAGGGAAGCCCATTTTCTCTTTTAGTCTTTGAGTTATATTATTAAGCCAATTTGCACTGCTGAAATAAACTCCACTCAGTAAAATTATATACAATTATACTCTATATATATTGCCAAATTCTGTTGGCCAATACTTTATTAAGTAATTTTGTCTATACTTATAAGAGCTCTTGGTCTGTAGTTTTTTGTAGTGGCTCTCTGGGACAATGCCAGTCTAACAAAATAAGCTAGGACATTGCCTTTTTTCAATTTTCAAGAAGCATCTACATGGAACTGTTACTATTTCCTCCTGAAATGTTTGTTAGCATTCACCAGTAAAGCCATCTATTTAACTATAAATTCAATTTCTTAAATAGATGTAGGGTTAAGTGGGTTCTTTCTTTCTTTCAAATGACCTTTGATATCTGATAGTTTGTATCTTTTAAGGAATATGTCTATCCCTCTAAGTTGCCAAATTTATTAGCATAATGTTACACATAGTATTATTTCAATGTCTGTAGAGGTGGTAACTCTTCATTTCTTATTTTGGTAGTTTCTGTCTTTTCTCCTTTTTTTTCTGATCAGTCTGGAGATTTTTCAGTTTTTTGATCTTTTCAAGAATCATTTTGGCTTCATTGACTTTTCCCAACAGTTTGTCCATTTTTAATTTAATTGACCATTATCTTTATCTCCTTCCTTCTGCTTACTTTGTTTCTTCTAGAAGCTTAAAATGGAAGCACAGATAGGGATTCAACAAACCATAGCCTACAGATCAAATTAAGACCATAGTCCATTTATGTATTGCTTTCCAACTAAGAATGATTTTTACATTTGTAAATAGTTGGGGGAGGGGTCTACAAAACCTAAAATAGTTGCCATCTGTCCTTTTACAGAAAGTTTGCCAACACTTGGTTTAGATCATTGATTTTAAACCCTTCTTCTTTCCTAAAATAAACATTTAGTGTTAAAAATTCCCCCAACACTGCTTTAACTGCATTCTGCTAATCTCAATGTTTTTATTATCATTCACTTCAAATCTTTTCTAATAGCCCTTGTGATTGCATCTTAGACACATGGAAAATAAAGAAGTGTGCTATTTAATCCCCAAATATTTGGGGATTTTTCTATCTTTTATTATCGATTTCTAATTTACTCCTATCATTGTCAGAGAGTGTAATACTCTACCATTTCCACTGTGTGAGATGACATTTGGAGACTTGTTGGAGGCTCAGCACATGGCCCACCTTGGTGAACAGTGCGCGTGCACCGGAAGAGAACGTGTGCTCTGGCTGCTGAGAGGAGTGCCCCATAAACGTCCAATAGGCCAAAATGGCTGAGAGTGCTGTTCAGACCTTCCAGTCTTTCTTTTTCCTCTTCTATCTATTATTGAGACAGACTGTTAAAATTCTCAAATATGATTGTGGATTTGTTTCTCCTGTGCATTTTTAATTACTCATGTATTTTAAAGCTCTGTTATTAGGAAGAGCATGTCCTCTTCTGACTGGTCCTATTAAAAGAGACCAGGAGCTATAGGACTAGGAGTCTCCCTTAGAAGTAGGAGTAAAGTTCAAACTTCCAACCAGAAAAGGTCTGATCAGTCTGGCCGGTCTCTAAGTAGCATGGGCTGTGCAGAGTTCTGGAGCCAGCACACCTCACAGGCCACTGAGCAGATTGTAATAATTGCTTTATGATTAGACATCCCTAGCTGTTTCAATCAGGGTCACATGCAGGGCAGGGTGGCCTCTGCTAAAAGAAAACTCTCAGAAGGAGCTTGTGGGCATGGCAGGAAAGGGTTTGGCCATTTAGTGACATGAATCATCACTCTAATTTTATCCCTTAGGAATGGAAGATATGCCCTAGCACATGCAACCTCATCACCCCTGTGTTGAGGACCACTCCAAGAAGAGAGAGGAGAGAGGATCTTCACAAGCCGACAGGATAGAGGAGCTGTAGTTTACCTCATGTGTCTGAAGGGTTACCTCTCAAGGTATGGAAAGAAAAAAACAGCAAATATACAACACATTTCCCATGCTTCCAATATTTTCTGCTCATAAAACAAAGTTTTTAAAGTTTTAGTTTTAAACTACTTTTTAATTTTTATCAGTATTTACTTAACAAATATGTATTGCTTCCCAACTTTCTGGAGGGAAATGAACCAAAGCCCTTGCCCAGACAGACCTTAGAAGTCAACAGAGACCTCAGAAGTCAACAGAAGAGTGGCATGATCACAGCTATAGTTTGGGAGGATTAACTTCATTTTGGAGTTTTATTGGACGGAAGGCAGGGAAACCAGTTACAAGGTTATTACAGTAATTAGTTCAAGTCAGATATAAATGGAGGGTCTAACTTAGGACATTAAAATAAATAAATACAACATAAAAGCAATGTAAAGATAGAAACGACAAATGCTCTATGCTTTCACACTTTTTTTTTTTTTGAGACTATTGCCAGAGCTGAAGCATTGTTCTTTTTCTTAGTTACAGGTGGAGGACAACCTGGTAAACAACGTTTTTCACTCTTGCACATAGTAATATAAAGTGGTGAACTACCATCATATTATAGATGATAACTTGTGAGATGTGGGGACAGAAACACCTGGATGTTTAAGAACTACACTTTTGTACCTAAAGCTTACCACTAGCACTAACTGGTTAAGTATACTACTTGGATTTTAGCTTTCATTTCTAAGGTCTAGCATCAACAACTCAATAACTAAGTACAGAATTACATTTCTCAAACTAAACTGGGAGCAATGGACTGTAAGACATGAGTCTTGAAGAAATGCTGGGAAGTTTGTATTTTCATTTCAGTAATACATTTTTTTTTTAAAGTATATTCTGGATTACCACCATCAGTGGTACCAGAATTAGAGTGGGCTAAAGAAAAAGGTATATAAGGATCTTACAAGGTAAATGATATATTTAAGCCACGTGGAAGTCAAACCATCTAACCAGTGATCTAAGGAGGAAAGTTCTGTGACACTCAAACCTAGAAAAATAGTGTAGGAGTTGAGTTATCGTATGATACACAGCATGGGGCTTCCCAGGTGGCTCAGTGGTAAAGAATCTGCCTGCCAAAGCAGGAGATGCAGTTCGATCCAGGGTCAGAAAGATCCCCTGGACTAGAACCTGGCAACCCCCCCTGTATTCTTGCCTGCAGAATTCCATGGACAGAGGAGCATGGCGGACTACAGTCCATGGGGTCCCCAAGAGTCTGACAGACTGAGTGGCTGAGCACGCACACGCACACAGAGCACACGGAAAGCTCCACGTCTAGTCACAGCAGACGACGGCATACCCACTATGCAAGCAAAGTTTCCGTTTCATCAAAACGTCATTCATCACCCTAAATTTCACTGGCTCTGTAGTTTTGTTTATATTTCATTTATACTTCCCTAAAAGCAATAAGCATAAGGAATTTATTTACATCTAAAAATTAAGTACTTTAATACAGTGAAACTATTTAGGCCAATCTTGACAATTCACAATACTTCTTCCCTTTAAAGGGGGACTTTTTATTATTCATACTGTAAGACTAACATGGAGGAAAAAACAAGGAGATTCAAATCAGAAAGATGTGTTTCCAAATCTTGACTGTCCTCATTGCTTATCATGTAGCCCTGAGCACTAATCTCTCTAAGCCCCAGTTTACTAGCAGAGTTACTGTGAAGATAGTTATGTGGTACGCTAAAGCGCAAATGAAAATTCTTCTCTTCTTTCTCTATCTAAATTAGCTTCTCCTGACTTCTGTCTTGCTTAATTTTTATA
>SJYV01018973.1:5975-18374 GCA_006410875.1 Neotragus pygmaeus
CTCTTCGCATCAGGTGGCCAAAATACTGGAGTTTCAGCTTTAGCATCGTTCCTTCCAAAGAAATCCCAGGGCTGATCTCCTTCAGAATGGACTGGTTGGATCTCCTTGCAATCCAAGGGACTCTCAAGAGGCTTCTCCAACGCCACAGTTCAAAAACATCAATTCTTTGGTGCTCAGCCTTCTTCACAGTCCAACTCTCACATCCATACATGACCACAGGAAAAACTATAAGTAAATAGACCAGAAGTACTTAGGACAGCTTGGTGGATCAGATGGTAAAGAATCTGCCTACAATGCAGGAGACCTGGGTTTGATCCCTGGAGAAGGGAATGGCAACCCACTCCAGTATTCTTGCCTGGAGAATCCCATAGACAGAGGGTCCATGGAGTCTCAAAGAATCGGAGACAACTGAGCAACTTTCACTTGGGACAGCACCCACCATATAGTAAGTGCTCAGCAGGTATCAGCTCTTACTAGTATTACAGACTTATCTTAGAATTTGGAAACTGTTAGCCGTGATTATACTTTGGATTGAAGGACTTGACCCATGGACATACAAGATGGCTTTCTGAGGAGGACACGCCTGCCTGCCACATGATTGAACCAGGACTGCAGGCGTCCATCCTCCTGGAGTGGGGGGCGTGCCACTAGAGAGGAGACTAGCCATCAGTGCCTGCACATCTCACCCCTGCAGGCTTATCAGCCTCTCTCCCAAGAATGGGATCAAATTTCCTGAATGGGCTTGGCTGCTGGGCTAGTTTGATCACAGTTTCCATCATTTGTGTCTGCTGGGGGTGCCCTCTGCTGGTCCATCTAGCATGTGTGCAAATCTGGGGAACAACAGCTTTTAAAAAGCTAGTTTTAGCCTTTTAGGGATGTTTACATTAAAAAGCACACTTGAAAACATTTTTTTTTTAATGTAATACAAATCATATCTATATTAGTCTATTTTTGCCATTTGCATTATGAGTTGGAATAATTTCAGGTCTGAAATATTTGGGGTAGGTTTGATTGAGAATGAGGGTTGTCAATGGCATGCCAAGAAACAGTAATATTTTCACAACACAGTTGTCAAAAACTGATTGGAATGGCTTACATTCCAGTATAATAGTACTAAATATCTTAGATTCTTATTTAATGGTTTAAAGAATGTCCATGATGTGGGAACTTTGTAAACACGGAAGTCTCAAAACATCCCTATTTTCAAATGGTGTCATAACCTAGACCCCTTGGACATTGTTATGTTCAGGGTTTAGTACATTTCAGAAAATATTATCTCAGGTTTATTGAGCAATTCATTATGTATTTAGAATTATATTTTACCAATGCAATGTGTCATGATGTCCCTAAGTTTACATTAATTTTTTTTTCTTCCATTTCTTTTGTGTTTTTCTGACCACTGCCTCCTTTTTTTTTTTCTTCTCCACTGTCTCTTTCTTTCCTCTGCTTTGCTACTAGGATCAAACATCATAAATCGGGTAACTGCGAATATGGAAAATGGAGAAAATGAAGGAACAACTAAAATTATCGCACCTTCACCAATAAAAAGGTCAGTTAGTTAACTGAAAGGACACACTGTTATCTGCTGTCACAGAAATGCTTTTTATCTTTTGTCAAGGTTAAGAAGCACTCTGGTAATTAACTAGTAGTTTTAATGAAAATAGTCTGTGGGCCAAAGAATACTTTAAAATGCCAATAAAATGTAAAGAATCAGGACATGTCCCTCTCATTTGAAGGAAATGCTCCTGCTGTCAGAGCATGATGAAGTTATAGATAGTCTGTGGTCTGCCTTCTCCACAACACAGCGAAAATCCCATGTGATTTTTTTAAATGGCATGATATAATGGACTAACTCAGAGGGACCTGGGAAGTAAAGTAGATAGCATCCATGTTTAATGTACTGCATTTATTATAGCAGTGCACTGAACTGTGGCCCTGGAAGGAGGTGTTATAGCCTTTAGAGGTGCGGGGTTTCAGAAGGCAGTGATTGCATATGTATGAAGAGTTGTCATGGTCTTGCATCAGTTTTCCCTGAAGCATCCCCCAGCGGAAGGACCTTCTCTTAATATATTATGTGGATTGTTTCCCTGAAAGATCAGCATTGTTCTCTGTTCAGACACGGTTTCAGCATCACTTTTTCCTGTCTCCAGTTATGTTCATGGAACAGGATGTTGCACATACAGTGAGCTCTCTAGAGAGAGTACTCCATACACATTGTAGAGAAGTCCAAGCAGTTGGAAATATGTGACCTTGAGAAACTTCTTGGATCATCTACTCCATCTTTCGTTAGTAAATAATGGTGTTTTCATTCAATTGGATTGTTGCTTCTTGGAGAAATATAGTGTATGATTTCTCAGCAAAATAATTCTAAGTTATGAAATTTCTCAGAGTTGCAGTGTTTCCCCCAAGGTTTTGCCTTCATTTTCTTTTGTTTAGGTACAGGATGCTCCCTGTACAGATTCTCTTTTTGGAATGATAAGTTCTTTGCTTTCATGTACACTTTCTTCCTCTTTTCTCTTTTTGCATTCTTGTTTTGATTGGTTGATAATTGCTTTACAATGTTTTTTGCGGTACAACAGCAAGAACCAGCCGTAAGTATACCCCCTCGCCTGTGGGCCTTCCCCCGACTCCCCGCCACCCCATCCCTCTAGGCTGGCACAGAGCGCTGGCCTGGGCTGCCTGTGTTATAGCAGCTTTCCTCTATCTGTTTTATGCTAGCGTGGCATGCACTTTCACGTACTGTGCTTCTCTTAGTCTCATCGTTGGCTAGAGAGTCAGCTGAATCTATATGTACAGGGTATGCTTATGGTAAGTCTGANTGGCCTGGGCTGCCTGTGTTATAGCAGCTTTCCTCTATCTGTTTTATGCTAGCGTGGCATGCACTTTCACGTACTGTGCTTCTCTTAGTCTCATCGTTGGCTAGAGAGTCAGCTGAATCTATATGTACAGGGTATGCTTATGGTAAGTCTGACGTAAGACTTCATCTTGCATGAAATTCAGATCCCAGGCCTTTTTAGAGTGTGTGGAAGAACTGCCGTCCACTCCGCAACTGCATTCTTGCTGATGGGACTGATACCTGAAGGACTGCCAAGTTTTCCCACTCAAGCTCCAGATGAGAACTAGCTCAGAGACTGCATTCAGCTAATTTTCCCCCTGAGATTTCGTTATTCTCCTGCTGCTCTCTCAGTTCCTCTCTCATCTCCCTACTGCACTGCTCAATCTCCCTTTTCTCTTTTCTCTCTGATTTACTAAACACACCCAAACTTTCTACTGTATCTTTCTACATACCATATTTATTACTTTTCCTCCTTTCAAAATTAAAGTTTTACTTTAGAAATTTGATCTTCCAAATGTTTTTTAATCTTTTTAAGAATAACATAAATAAAATATACCTACCGTCTATCAATACTAGTGCTCTTTAACATGCCTCTGTCAAATATCTAATATTTTAGGCTTTATAACTCCCTAGATGAATATCATATACTAGGGTACAAGTTTATTTTCATTTTTTGAAATGACTTTGTCATTTTTTCTTTCCTCTTTCTTTGCTGTTACAAAGAACTCTGCTATGACTATATTCTAGAACAATTAAATAGGGGACTCCTCAGAAAGCTGGGGTTAAACATGGATTAGGAGTTAAGTAGCTCTGTCTTTTTCTGAAGTGGAGGCTCCCAGGGAAGTGAGAGGTGGCATACTTCTCTCCTCCCCTGGTGACGGGAGGCTTTTGATGAGCCCCTGCCTTGTGTCTCCCAGTGTTTCTAAAATAATTTGTTGAGTTGAGTAACAACTCAGTTATATTTATATTCTTAGGACAGAAAGATGATACTAGGTCAGGAAATAAGATTTGAAAGTCATTCTGATTTGGAAGGATGAAGCCAAGATACGGCGGAAGCTGGGGGCAGAGAAGGTCAGTTTGGGCGGCCTGAACCTGCCCAGAGCTGACTGGCCTGCACAAATTCAGACCCAGATCCAAAGCCAGCGGTCTCTGACCACTGCTGAGAGAGGGAGCCAGCCACATGAGCCAGAATACTCAACTTTCCTTTCTTGTCAGCCTTGTGTTTTTGGCTTGCTGGTTCCCCCTATTTCTCATCCTGCCAGAATTCTCCAGTCCAGAATATCAGTGTGGGTAGCCTTTCCCTTCTCCAGGGGATCCTCCCAACCCAGGGATTGAACTCAGGTCTCCCTCATTGCAGGTGGATTCTTTACCAGCTGAGCCACAAGGACAGCCCAAGAATACTGGAGTGGGTAGCCTGTCCCTTCTCCAGCAGATCTTCCCAACCCAGGAATTACACCAGGGTCTCCTGCATTGCAGGTGGATTCCTCACCAACTGAGCTATCAGGGAAGCCCCTTCTCATACTGCAGGTGAACTCTAGAAAGTTTCTTTTAACAATTGATGACTTGGCATTTGGGTGACTTAGAGCAGTAAAACAAAGAAAGAAGGGGCAAAGAGATCCCCCAAGGTTCAGCTGGAAAGTTTATTATTATTATTATACTTTAGGCAGCCACTTTACATTTTTTTTTCTGGAGTGAGTCACAGCTATGAATAAAAACACACAGTTTAAAACATTTGTTAAATAATTTTACTGAGTTAATATTCTTTTATTTTCTAGTTTATTTTCCACTCTTTTTTGTTTGTTTTAAATTAAAGCTTTAAGAAAGCAAAGAATGAAAACAGCCCTGATACCCAGAGAAGTAAATCTCATGCACCGTGGGAAGAAAACGGCCCCCAGAGGTAAAGAGAATCCTTGTTTTTATAAAGGAGAACAGTATAAATGGGGTTGGCAATTGCAGCTTGTTAAATGATGGAATTTGCTTTGTGGCTGGTGATGACTAACTGTGGACAAGCAGTCAGATTCCTAAATCAGCATGCCTGAGAACTTCTGAAGTAGAAGTCAACAGGATGTGTCATGACATGAAACTTTCTCCTGGAAAGACAGAAAGGAAAACTTGCGTTTACTAAGAAACTGCCTGAAAGGTGGTGAGGATGGCTTAGGTGGTCATTTGGATACTTGAAATGACATATTAATGATAATTTCCCCAATTGCACCGTTCTTGTTAAAACTTAAGTTGAAAACTACTGTTGATGAATAGTGCTTTTAGAGGACCTTTATTCCTAGAAATGAATATTTAGTTAATTCTGTTCACAATTACCATACCAGGGACAGATTTGCTTCATAATTAATTGATAAGTTGAATGATTGTTCGAGGTCTGACCACGCTATGGTTCAGATTCTAACTCTGCCTCTTTCCTGGGTACTTGGCTACTTAACTGAATATTCTGTATTTCTGTTTTCTTTTCTGTTAAATGGGTCTAATAACTGTACTTCAGTGACTAGGGTTGACCAGGAGGTAAACTGGGATAATGAGTATAAAGCCCTCAGCTAGCATGTGTAGATTCACCATAAACGCAGATTGTTGTTACTGTTGCCATCATTTGTGTGTGCTCATTTCTTTTGAAGTCCAGTGAGACAAGCCCATTCCTGCCAAGTGAAGACTGTCATGATTTATTTTACTAGATCTTACTCTTCTTTCAATAAATCTTGTCAGGAAAGAGAACCATGTGCCCAAGACCCAGTATTCCCCTGAAAGTGGAGAATGGGCAGTTGTGAGCACTTTCCTAGGTCCAGCTTAGGGTATTGCTCCTCCCGGCCCTCTGCAGACATCCTTGACCATTCCTCTTCCACTCCAGCGGACTCTATAACTCCCCCAACGACCGCACGAAATCCCCCAAGTTCCCTTACCCACGTCGCCGAAACCCCTCGTGTGGGAGCGACAATGACTCTGTGCAGCCCACCAGGAGGAGGTAAGCGGAACAGCCGTCGGTTTTAAATTTTCAGCAGCGGTTCTAGGTCCCAGGCTCAGTTTAACCAGGTTATTCTCAGTGTCATGACTGTCCCCTCACGATAGCAGAGACCTTCTGAGTTTTGTTGTTGTTGTTGTTTGTTTCTTTGAGATGAAATAAGCTAGAGGTCCTGAAGTATTTCTCTTAAAAAGCCAGCATTTCAGAGGATGATTTCATGAAATATTGATAGGACCTTACTCTCTGTATTGTAGTTAAGACTAAAATTTTAAAAATATGTATAATATTTTGAAATATATAGTATGTATAATATGTATATGTGATATGTATTGGATTAATGATATAAATTAGTATGTAAAAGATTTAAATGTTTTTACCTGAGAAGACAAGATCTTCATGACACCAAAAACATCTTCATGACCCAGATAGCCACAATGGTGTGATCACCCACCAAGAGCCAGAGATCCTGAAATGCAAAGTCAAGTGGGCCTTAGGAAGCATCACTACAAACAAAGCTAGTGGAGGTGATGGAATTCCAGTTGAGCTATTTCAAATCCTAAAAGATGATGCTGTGAAAGTGCTGCACTCAATATGCCAGCAAATTTGGAAAACAGCAGTGGTCACAGGCCTGGAAAAGGTCAGTTTTCATTCCAATTCCAAAGAAGGGCAGCGCCAAAGAGTGCTCAAACTACTGCACAATTGCACTCATCTCACATGCTAGCAGAGTAAAAAATTTATCAAAATTCTCCGAGCCAGACTTCAACAGTACATGAACCGTGAAATTCCAGATGTTCAAACTGGTTTTAGAAAAGGCAGAGGAACCAGAGATCAAATGCCAATATCTGTTGGATCATCAAAAAAAGCAAAAGAGTTCCAGAAAAACATCTGTTTCTGCTTTATTGACTATACCAAAGCCTTTCACTGTGTGGATCACAACAAACTATGGAAAATTCTGGAAAAGATGGGAATACCAGACCACCTGACCTGCCTCCTGAGATATCTGTATGCAGGTCAAGAAACAACAGTTAGAACTGGACATGGAACAGACTGGTTCCAAATAGGAAAAGGAGTACGTCAATGTTGTATGTTGTCACCCTGCTTTTTTAACTTATATGCAGAGTACATCATGCGAAATGCTGGGCCGGATGAAGCACAAGCTAGAATCAAGACTGCTGGGAGAAATATCAATAACCTTAGATACACAGATAATACTACCTTTATGGCAGAAAGTGAAGAAGAACTAAAAAGCCTCTTGATGAAAGTGAAAGAGGAGAGTGAAAAAGTTGGCTTAAAGCTCAAAATTCAGAAAACTAAGATCATGGCATCCAGTCCCATCATTTCATGGCAGATAGATGGGGAAACAATGGAAACAGTGAGAGACTTTATTTTTTTTGAGCTCCAAAATCACTGCAGATGGTGACTGCAGCCATGAAATTAAAAGATGCTTCCTCTTTGGAAGAAAAGCTGTGACCAACCTAGACAGCATATTAAAAAGCATTTAATATTTAAGCATTTAATGTTGGAGACATTACTTTGCCAACAAACGTCCGTCTAGTCAAAACTATGGTTTTTCCAGTAATCATGTATGGATATGAGAGTTGGACTATAAAGGAAGCTGAGCACCGAAGAACTGATGCTTTTGAACTGTGGTGTTGGAGAAGCCCTTTGAGAGTCCCTTGGACTGCAAGGAGATCCAACCAGTCCATCCTAAAGGAAGTCAGGCCTGAATATTCATAGGTAGGACTGATGTTGAAGCTGAAACACCAACGCTTTGGCCACCTAATATGAAGAACTGACTCCTTGGAAAAGACCCTGATGCTGGGAAGGATCGAAAGTCGGAGGAGAAGGGGACGACAGAGGATGAGATTGTTGGATGGCATCACCAACTTGATAGACGTGAGTTTGAGCAAGCTCTGGGAGTTGGTGATGCACAGGGAAGCCTGGCATGCTGCAGTCCATGCAGTTGCAAAGAGTCGAACACATCTGAGCGACTGAACTGAACTGGGAAGACAAGATCATGTTTAGAGAGATATCTCTTAGGTGAGGCTGAATTATTGGCTCTCAAGACTGATATTGTTGCTTAAACTTGAGTAAAACCCCTCTTAAGAACAGAGAAAATGAGTCTTCTTACATTTTACCCAGCAGGTCAGATTGTTCATATGAATATACTTGTGTGTTTGTGCTTAATAAAAAAATTCCTATATAGTGGTTTTGAACCCTTTCTGCAAAGCAGGCTGGGCAATATGACAGGTCCGAGAGAGGAAGACCTAGAAATCACTTACTAGTGAAATTCACTTTATTTCTATCTGATGGGGACTATGTTTTACTTTGGGTGCCTACATGAGTGGTATTTTATGTGACTTATATTTATGAGATGAATAGATAGCATCACCAACTAAATGGACATGAATTCAAGCAAGCTCCAGGAGATAGTGGAGGACAGAGGAGCCTGGTGTGTTGCAGTCCATGGGATCATGAAGAGTTGGACACAATTTAGCAACTGAACAACAATGCCAATAACCAAATTATGAGATGTTCCAGTCATGTTTTCAGATAACCATCAAGATTCTTTTCGTATGCACTGTGGATTTAGAAAGCAGAGATGCATCCCTTTTCTCTGTCCTTTGTTCATACTCACTTGCTGGTTCATCGCTGCTTGATTCCTTCTCCTCTGCCAGTTTCCCAGAGTCTTCATCCATAACTTTCTCAAACCAGGGCCACTTCACCAAAATCCTTTGAAAGTTAAGAAAAGAAAGGTCATCATCTTCACCCAGCAGGACTGAGAAGGGGGAGCCAGATCATAACCCATGATGATTAGAATAATGGAAAAATAGCTGGCATGTACCATGTTCCAAGTACTGAGCAGTTTACTAGCTATGTATTATCTCGTTTCAACCTTATGGTACCCTACAGAAGTTGACATGATGTATCTCTCAGTCACTAGGGCTTTCCAGTAGAGAGGGATTAAGACAGGAATCAGTGCACAGGTGTGAGCAGGACTGAAGGAACAAAAAGACCAAGAGTGTGTGGCCTGGATGCTGTGCTGCCCCTGGGCTGCAGGGGTAGCGGGAGAGATGGGGAAGTCACCCAAGATTCAAAGCTGCTCCGCCTTAGAGCTGGTCCCTGGGAGCCTGTGCTTGGCGTGGACACCACTGGGGGCACCACCACTGTGGGGATGACTCTTGCTGCAGCTGCTTAGAAGGCACCACCACGTCTAATGCTGTGGAAGCCTCACTTTTAGGGAATGCAACCAAATGCTGCAGGTGCTGCCAGAAGCAAAATTGCCTCCTTTTTTCTCCTGCCTTCAAGTCTCACCTGAGCCCCTAAGTGGTGAAGAAGCCTAGGAAGATGTAATTTTCAGATCTCTCGTCTTGGCAGTACATGGGCGACTACAGCTAGGTTTGGATGGGACTGAGTACCAATGGAAAAGTACCTGGCCCAGCATTATTATCTCACTTTTATAGATGAGAAAACAGGCTTGAGGAGAAAAGAGTAACTATTCCTTGCACACATCCAGAATTTGGGTCCACGTCTGTATGTCTGAAAAAGGCAGGGCTAATTGAATCATCATTCAAAACAGGCAGGGAAATAGATTTTCTGCTCTGCTTTCCCTTCTAACAATTGGTTCAACTTGGAGAACACTTAAAAAACACGTCAACATCACTGGGAAACACTGTAAAGTGCATTTGTTTGTATATGTGTATTGAGGAGTTGTGGGGAGTGGGAATTACTAAATATTTTAAGAATCTGTGATGGTATGATTATTGTTAGTAGATAGGTTTTCTTAGGTTCTCACCCTAAATTATTAGTATACTTTTTCAGCAGTCCCTAAATAAAATACACACACTGAGCGGATGGTCATTTTGATTTTAATGCTTAGAAGTGAATTTATCAAGTTTTTACATTACATATCAAAATTTGTAGTATTTTTTCCCTAAACTAATTGCTTGAAATAGTTGGGAGCACACACATTCCCAAATCCAGACTCAATAATGTTCATATTGAATACAATTTCTGCTGGCTTCCTGTGCAATACAGAGATGTAATTGTGGTGAGTGGACACAGGATTCTTTCATGAGTACCATACAGAAGAAAGACAATTTTGATTTTATAGAGTAGAGAATCTTTCTGTCTGAGCATCAGAGCCTCTGTCTGGTTCTGTGTGGTACTTGAAAGGTCTCTTATTGGGCATGTGTGTTTTGAGGAGACTAGACATTGCTGACTGTTGGCATCAAGAGCTAGAGCTCATTCTTTGTTTTTTCCACTCTAAATACCCTGTAATTGTCCCTGTCCTTCTCAGTCTTGTTTTATCTTCACATGTATTTACCTTGCTCTCGAGCACAAATCCCTGCATAGCTGAATCAACTCTGACATTTACAACTGAATATTTGTCATCAGCATGGAGGAATATTGTGGACTTAAATTTAATAGTGGAAAATTCTACTTTGCAATGCATGGCCAGAATAACATGTTTTGCAAAAGATATCAAAATTTTCTATTTTTGCTAGTTGTCTGTCATTAAGTGGATAAACCTATCAAATTCTAGTGGAGCCTAGAACCCTGGTCCTTAACCTTTTGGGGATGATGAAACTCTGAGAGCCTGATGAAATGTTAAATTCATTCCAGAGGAGGGGGAAGTACTTAATTAAATACATGTGTAAATTTTCCTTTGCAGCTCAATTGGTAAAGAATCTGCCTACAATGTAGGAGACCTGGGTTCGATTCCTGGGTCGTAAACATCCCCTAGAGAAGGAAATGGCAAACTACTCCAGTATTCTTGCCTGGAGAATCCCATGGACAGAGGAGCCTGCAGGCTACAGTCCATGGGGTCACAATAATCGGACATAATTTATCAACTAAACCACCACTACATAAATTTTCATAGAATTTTTCAATGTTCATGGAGACCTTGAAGGCTGCTTGTTTAAGCAGTCCTGTTTTAGAACAGAAAAGCTACTATACTTCCTGGCCAATACAAATTTATTTTTACCCCAGTCCATTTTCACACTCAGAAATGCTTATTGAGGGTGTCTCTATGCAAGCATGTGTTAACCAGCACTAGAGAAAGTCCCTGTAGGGGCCTTGGGATGGAATGGAGATGGGGAGTATTCATAGAAAGGCTGAAAGGTCAGTGTTGTCAAGCACCGAGAGGACAGAAATGTGTTAGAGATGAGCCCGGAGAGAAAGAGAGAAAGGAAGAGAGAGAAGTCAGACCTCACAGGACACCTGGCCTTTGCTGAGGATTTCAGTCATTATTCTGGTAGTTTTTCTAAGGGAGTGATAATACAGTTGCATTTTTACTGGGTAGAGATGGTCCTTGCTGCCTCTGGGGGAAAGGTGGTGGTGGACATAGGCCAGACATCAAGGTCCTGGAGAAAGAGGATGGGAACTTGTGCCAAGGTGGCGATGTGGAGATAGGAGGAAGTAGATGGTTTTAAGACCCTTTAAGAGGTGAAAGTGTGGGATGAGAAGGATCAAAATGAGAGGCAAAGGAATGACAGGTGTCAAGATGAAAATCGGACTTGTATAATTTCATGGATGGAGGTGTGATACACTGAAATAAGAATCACCTGGATATCACAGGCTTAAAAAGGAAAACTGAGTTTGGTTGTTGATAAGTTGAATTTCTTGTACCATTGAGAAGTCCAAGTGAGGTATTTACATGGATTGTTTGATATAAGTCAGGAGCTAGATTGGCTATCTGGACTGAAATATAGATTTCTTACAGGTGTTAGTTGAAATATGAAATAGAGTTGAGGTTGTCTAGATAGATACTATAGATAGAGTGCAAATACAAGCCAATGACAAAGCTGTGAGAAACTTCAACATTTATTTGCCTTAGTTGAAGAGCATTAATTTGTAAAAGAGAGAGAGAGATTATATCTATGTGAAAAATCATGGAACAACATACTGGTGCAAAATTGGGAAAGGAGTACTTCAAGGCTGTGTATTATCACCCTGCTTATTTAATTTCTGTGCAGAGTACATCTTGCGAGATGCTGGATGAAGCACAATCTGGAATCAAGATTGCTGGGAGAAATATCAGTAACCTCAGATACACAGATGACACCACCTTTATGGCAGAAAGTGAAGAGGAACTAAAGAGCCTCTTGATGAAAGTGAAAAAGGAGAGGGAAAACATTGGCTTAAAATTCAGTAGTCAGAAAACTAAAGATCATGGCATCCAGTCCCATCACTCCATGGCAAATAGATGGGGAAACAATGGAAACAGTGACAGACTTCATTTTCTTGGGGTCCAAAATCACTGAAGATGGTGACGGCAACCATGAAATTAAAAGATGCTTGCTCCTTGGAGGAAAAGCTATGACCAACCTAGATAGCATATTAAAAAGCAGAGACATTACTTTGCTAACAAAGATCCATCTAGTCAAAGCTATGGTTTTTCCAGTAGTCATGTATGGATGTGAAAACTGGACTATAAAGAAAGCTGAGCACTGAAGAATTGATGCTTTTGAACTGTGGTGTTGGCAAAGAGTCTTAAGAGTCCCTTGGACTGCAAGGAGATCCAACCAGTCCATCCTAAAGGAGATCAGTCCTGGGTGTTCATTGGAAGGACTGATGTTGAAGCTGAAGCTCC
>SJYV01018973.1:22647-44768 GCA_006410875.1 Neotragus pygmaeus
ACCCTTATGGCAGAAAAAGAAGAACTAAAGAGCCTCTTGATGAAAGTGAAAGAGGAGAGTGAAAAAATTGGCTTAAAGCTCAATATTCAAAAAACTAAGATGATGGCATCTGGTCCCATCACTTCATGGCAATAGATGAGGAAACAGTGGAAACAGTGAGAAACTTTATTTTTCTGAGCTCCAAAATCACTGCAGAATGGTGACTGCAGCCAATAAATTAAAAGACGCTTACTCTTTGGAAGGAAGGTTATGACCAACCTAGATAGCATATTGAAAAGCAGAGATATTACTTTGCCAACAAAGGTCCGTCTAGTCAAGGCTATGGTTTTTCCAGTGGTCACATATAGATCTGAGAGTTGGACTGTGAAGAAAGCTGAGCACCAAAGAATTGATGCCTTTGAACTGTGTTGTTGGAGAAGACTCTTGAGAATCCCTTGGACTGCAAGGAGATCCAATCAGTCCATCCTAAAGGAGACCGGTCCTGGGTGTTCAGTGGAAGGACTGATGCTGAAGCTGAAACTCCAATTCTTTGGCTACCTGATGCGAAGAGCTGACTCATTTGAAAAGACCCTGATGCTGGAAAAGATTGAAGGTGGCAGGGGAAGGGGATGACAGAGGATGAGATGGTTGGATGGCATCACTGACCCAATGGAAATGAGTTTGAGGAAACTCTGTGAGTTGGTGATGGACAGGGAGGCCTGGTGTGCTGCAGTTCATGTGGTTGCAAAGAGTTGGACACGGCTGAGCAACTGAACTGAGATATATATATATATATGCATATATATATATATATGCATATATATATGCATATGTGTGTTTATGGGCTTCCCAGGTGGCGCTGGTGGTAAAGAACTCACCTGCCAGTGCAAGAGATGTAAGAGACACGGCTTCAGTCCCTGGGTCAGGAAAGTCCCCTGGAGGAGGGCGTGGTGATCCAGTTTGGTATTCTCGCCTAGAGAATCCCATGGACAGAGGAGCCTGGCAGGCTACAGTACATAGTGTTGCAGAGTCAGACATGACTAAAGTGACTTAAATATGAGTACGTATATATATGTGTGTGTGTGTATGAATATATAGCTGACGTGACAAGAGGCCATGAGACCTAAGACTATGGGATTCATCAAAGGTGCAAAAGAAATGCCGTGGCTCAGGGTGAAGGGACATCTATGCAGCAGTGCTAGATAGCAAACTGTCCAGTGTGAATAGGAGGGCAGAGTACTCCAGAAGGGATTTACATGGAATTTGCAGATTATCTGTGTATTTATCCATCTCAGGACAAGTTGTACAGCTCTCTCAGAGATGGGATAAAGTATTAGTGAGAAGTATGAGGAAAACTAAGCAAGCAACTTAAGTAGAAAACTAGGCATCATCTCTAAGAAAAATTTAAACCTATACAAGAAATTGTATTTCTAAAACATTGTTTAGATCAGTCATCTGTGAACAATAGTTATGTCATTGTGTTTACAATTAACAGTTCTATCAACATAATGTTATTTGATATAATTATGTTGGGAAAGTGGGAGAATGAAAGTTGTGAATGTGGCATAAAAGAGTCGTGTCTGCCCTGCCTAGATCGGAAAGGCACACGTAACAAAGGATAAGGACATGGAGCCCAAAAGCAAGCAAGAGGCCTCGCTCAAGAAGTGTGGCTTTGCAGGAGAGGAGAGAGACTGGGCAGAAAGTCGTGGGAGATGTGTAGTCAAAGTAGGTGTGTGTATGTTTGAGTAGGAGAGACCTGAGAATGTGAAAGGCTGGTAAAGAAACTTGGCTCTGAGGACAAGGTGAATATATGTGAGAGACAAGACGTGGCTAATGACAGTCACCGAGGAGGTAAAAGGCAATGGGATCTGCACAGCACAGGTGAGCGGATTGACCTTAATTGTAAGGACACTTCCGTAAAAGAGAGGGTGATGTGGGTGAGTTTTATTTTGGGTGACAGGAAAAGGAAAGAGTCCCGATCTAATGGCTGGCTCCTTCTTGCTTTGGAAGGGGAACGCAAGGTCATTGGCTGCAGCAGTGGTACAGTGAGTCAGAGCGCTGCAAGGTGAAAGGAGTTTGAAAGCACTTTGAAGAAACTGAGAGTTCTTAGATCAGAGGAAGGTGGTAGGATTGCTGGGCCATGTTGTAGATCTGAGATTATGCACATGGATTTGCAGTGTAGTTAACATGCCCTTTTATGTAACCTCATCTAGCACTGCTTGCCAGCTTTTGAGGGCTGGCCCAAAGAACCTTGGAGAGTTGGATTCACCCACCTTTGGAGTTTTGTCATAAAGATTGAACCAAAAAAAAAACACAATCAGAGGAAGTTTCAAGTATTGGCATACATCTTATTGTGATGATGAAAATCCAAACTGAGTCAGGGAGGAAATAAAAGTTAGCTGACAGAAAGTTGCAAGGTTGGTAGAGAGTACTACTGAGGTCAAAGAAAGGTAGAATGGAAGTCACGGAAGAAGTGACAGTGGTAATCGCCACCTTTATTGGTGCTTAGAGTGGGCCAGGTCCTGCTGTGTGCATTTTAAATCTATTGACTCATTTTATCCTCATAACAACCCTGTGTGCATTGAAGTGAAGTGAAGTCGCTCAGTCATGTCCGACTCTTTGCGACCCCGTGGACTGTAGCCCACCAGGCTCCCTGTCCATCGGATTCTCCAGGCAAGAACTCTGGAGTGGGTTGCCATTTCCTTCTCCAGGGGACCTTCCGACACAGGAGTCGAACCCAGGTCTCCCGCATTGCGAGCAGATGCTCTAACCTCTGAGCCACCAGGGAAGCCCTAGCAACCCTGTGTGGGAAGTACTGTTCAAACTGAGGCTCACTGGAGAAGTCTTGTGTTTAAATCACTCTACTTATCATCAGATGGGACGGGATTCACACTCAGGACTACAGAACTCACACATTTAACAGGGTGCCCCAGTGAAGCTGTTTGAAGGTAAATAGGAAGTGGTATTCAGGAAGGAGAGGAAATTGAGGTTAGAGAACAAGGTTTTTGCAGGTGGTTACAGATAATAATAAAGTCCAAAGTGTGACCCTGATGGGGTTGCTGAGTTGCAGTAAAGAGGTCCTTAGGGAAGATGACAAAGGACATGGAGGCTGGGATGTTGGAAAGGGCATTCAGGTGAGAGCTGACATCAGATTGTGGCAGAACTTGGCTTGGAGGATTGTGTTACAGAATTGGGTTTGTTTGCCTAACTTGAAGCAAGCCAGACATTGAAATGCCAAGGTTTGCAGCAGAGAAACCATTTATTCACAAGATAACTAAGCAAGTTGATGGGAGAACAAATCTAAAACTTGTTTCCCTGAAGATCAGACTTAGGGATATTTATAGGATAAAGAGGCAGGGTATATGAGGCGTGGGGAGAGGTGATTGAGGTAAGAAGAGGGAGGTAATCAGTGGTTTCTGCAAGAGTGGTCGAGCTTCATGGTTCTTCATGGCAACTGTTCAGAAAATGGCAGAGTTAGTGTGTTCTGAGGGTAGAGGTTTTGGCCCTCTAGCATCAAAAGATCATCCGTCTGATACACAGGGCCGGTTGAATGGTCAGTGGTTTCAACCAGTTTGAACTGGGCAAGAACTAACTCCACATTCCTGAAAAAGAGTTTAAGCAACCATTACTATAGTGACCCATACATCGGAGGTGTTATCCATAAGGAAGCTAGGGAGTGGTTAGTTTAAAATCAACTAAAAGCCAGTGAGGCGGGTTAGATTTGGTGGGCCTAATTAGGTTAGGGCTCTGTTTCAATTACAGATCTGGGCACTACAGTTGAACTCTGTTATTGGATGAGTGGAACTTAACAGATAATTACTGTTATATCTGTTAATTACTTAATAGATAATTATAGACACAGATAGCTGTGCATACTTACTTATGGACTGTTTGTGGCCCCTGCTAGCCTGTTAGCTTCTTGAGGCCAGTTGATATCGTTTCTGGGATCTGTTGTAGAGCTGGACATGTATATGTGACTCATGTGTTTGGTGACTGATGTGAATGGATGGCTGTGTAATATGCATTAACTGAAGTAAAACTCATTCTGGTATGCTTTCCTTAGGCAGTTGATAATTTTCTATTCTCCTGAATGAATTCTTTTTTCTCCCCCCGCTCCCTCCATAGGAAAGCCCATAACAGTGGTGAAGATTCAGATCTAAAGCAAAGGAGGAGGTAAAAAAGCCAAAGTGGAAGGAGGGTCAAGGGAGAGGGAAAGGGCTTAGCAGGTCAGCACAGCTCAGACCTGAGGCAAGAGTGTGGGAAATGTTTGGTTTTATTAGTGACTGCTTTAAGGATATTGTAATTTTCTAAACTTTGAAATAACAATTTTGGCTGCAACTGGTTCTCAGTCTTCCATTCCTTAACATCTTTAGGAGTTTCTCTCTCTTTTTTTGTCCTGCTCCTTTTTGTCTTAGAGGAGCTATCTCCATTATCTCTCTCTTTCTTTTTTTCTTTTCTATTCTCTTTCTTTCAGGTTTTCTTTTTGGCCACACCACACTGTGGCATTTGGGATTTTAGTTCCCTGACCAGGGATCGAACCCATTTCCCCTGCAGTGGAAGCATGGAGTCTTAACCACTGGGCTGTCAGGGAAGTCCTGCCTTATCTCTTGCTGCAGTAAAACCATCCAGAACTGGGTGGTTGAATATAACAGCAACCATATATATCTTATATGCTTCTATTGCTTGAACAGCAGTTCGTTAGCTAGTTTAACTGGTCCCTGGCAGAATGGCTGTCCACCTGGGAACTCTCTCCATGATCTCTGCACCTGGTTAACCTAGGTGGCTGGGAAGAAGCAGAAACTACCAGCTCTGTTAAGAGAGAGTCCTAGAACTGGCAGAGTATCCCTTCCACCTCCTTCTGTTGGAAAAATCAGTCGTAGGACCAGCACAAATTCAAGGGGAGTGGAAATAAACTCTCCCTCTCTTTGTGGGGGTAGGGGTTTGACAGGACTTTGAGTCCATATTTAGTCCACCTCAGGGACTTATAGCTTTTCCACATCAGAGTTTTGTTGAAAGCACTTGACTTTGTGGTCATTTCTAGGAGCATGGTGACATTTACTTTAGTCTGCTTCCACATTTCTGTAGACATTCAGATGGCTAGCTGAATTGAGAAACTGATTGGGAGAGGGCTATGACAACTACTTATGTTTGAATTGGTAATTTTATTGCAAAATTAATTCTAAAGAACCTACATGAACCTTTCTGAAATTTTTCATTTGTCATAAATATGTTTTTTTCCCCTCTTTCTTTTCAGGTCACGCTCACGATGTAACACAAGCAGTGGTAGTGAATCAGAAAATTCTAACAGAGAGCACCGGAAAAAGAGAAACAGGTAATGCTGGAATATGATAGTTAACAGGAAGGCGGCTGCCACTGATTGTAGAACCTGTGTGTCCTATGAATTTTTATACCTGATTTTTCTCAGCTGTATTTAAGAAGAAATCTGGAATGGTTCTGAAGTATTATTTTAGGAAACCTCAGCTCTTTGAACTGAGTTTATTATCTTTATAATAAGATGATTAAACACTTTGACAGTGATGTTCCTTCTTGTTAATTTTTTAAAAAAAAGCAATGATCTATATTTAGGTACAACATGTAGTGAATTTGCCTAAGAGTGGTAAGAAATTCTATCATTTGTAGAGAGATTTCTCCCTGAAGTGTCTTTTAACATGACATCATTATTCTTTGCCCAGCTAAAAACCAAGACACTCATAGTTGCATACTTTTAGTCTTATGTGTATGTAAATGCAAATGTGTTTATACTTGTGCCAGGCACACACAATTAGATGGGTAAATGCAATTAATTCATATTTTTAGGACTTAGTCTTAAGAGCTTGTTAGTAACATGATTTGACATGTAATCAATATTAGTGATGACAGTACATTGATTTAATCAGTTCTTCCTAATTCTGAAATATTTATTTGAAAACAAGTAATCCATGATGAGAGAACGCCAGGTTGCGAGCTGAGGGATCTAGTTACTGGTTATGCCAGTTTCTAATCCAGTGGTTCCCGTGGGGACAATTTGTTTCCCTCTCTTCCCTGAGGACATCTGGCACTGTTTTGGGAAGCTTCTGGCTGTCACGCTGAGGGGTTGCTGCTGGCTAGGGCTGCTGCTGAACTCCCTACAGCGCGCACGGCAGCACTCCACGACGGGGCGCCTGGCCCCCAAATGCCACGGCGCCCCCATGGGGACACCCATGCCCCTCTGACGGAGACTCTGGCGGGGTTGCTTCTTCTGGCTTGTCTCCTGCTGAGGAAGCTGCATGAGACGATCTCCAGGGTCCTTGTTCCGTGCTCAGAGCCCTTGTGCGTGGCATGCACTGAATCGGCCTCCTTCTCTAACTACAACCCCTGTGTAATAGCCGCCCAGACAGCACTGTGAGAGTGGACCACTTTCTTAGGAAAACTTTCTGTGTCGAGCCTTCTTGATAGAGGTGAGATCTCAATGTGTTAGGACAGTTTTCTCAAGGAAATGATCCCAATTTCTTCATCTGTAAAAACCTATGTGTTGACGGTAGCTTTCCCTCAGGTACCCTCTTCCCAATCTAAAATCCAGTATTTCTGCACAGACAACACAAAACAAACTGAAAAACACCTCCCCCACCTCAATGGCCCTACTTATGAAGCCAGTGTCTTAACAAATATATATCTGTTTTGGTGGGTGTATTCTGGGTTCGTGCATGCGAGGTCGCTTTAGTCCCTCTCTTTGTGACCCTATGGACTGGGGCCTGGTGCGCTATTCTCAGCTTTTCAGAGCCAGCCTATTTAAGGACAGGGTCTTTTTGAGCCAGAAGTGCTAACTTGACATTTGCTATTAAAATGAAACACTATTTAAAGGTTGCCAGCAAATTCCTAAATAGCTCATTACTGATCTAGAAGCACTGGCTTTAATATTCCTAATAGGTGTTTTCTGCCTCTACCCCAGTTTCATCAACAGTTTTTCAGATTGGCTTTTTTGTACTGTATAAATAGTATATTTTAGAATGATGGTGGTTCTGAATGTTTAAATGCTAAAGTACTTTATAAGGCTATTAATGAGAAATTGCTTTCAAAGCACACTGACACAAAGACTTGCAGAAATAATTTCTTTTACCTGCAGAGATACTGCCCTGGGCTTACACAGGGTGGCTGTGTCTGTAGAAGATGAGGTTTGGAGTCTGGCTCTGAGAGGCATAGCGGAAAGTGGGCGAAGGAAGCAGCAGGTCTTGCAGGGCTAATCCCATGCCTGAGAATCCTGCTGGAGGCACAGCGTGCGGGGTGGTGCCGCACAGGACTTTGCCCCAGGGGCTACATACCCATGACACAGTGCTGCCACTACCCACTCCATCCCATTATCAGCCTTTAAAATCTTGCCAGAACAGAATCTACTCACTCTACCTTGGGATACGTGGGTCTGAATATTTATACTGTGGCCCTGCTAATGGTCCCAATATGTCTTGTGTCTGTAATGAAGGGTTGTCTAACGATGTCTGACTTTCAACTTTGGGGGAGAGAATGAATCTCTTCAACCTCAGCTGCCTTTCCTTATTTCCATCTGCAGGGTGACCCAGCCAAGCTCTCACCAGCATCCTTTATGCTTTTATTAAAGGACTCTGGTAACCCTAGAATGGGGCAAAGTGAGTCTTGACATGCTGATTTTCTTCTTCCTGCCAGCAAGGTCTCTAAATTCAGCTCTGGATGCTTTCTCACTTTGGAAGTCAGAGCCTGCACCCGAGACACCCCATTTTCCTCTCTCCCCATGGGAACTGTAGCTTGGGGCAGGACAAAGACTGTGCACATTAGCTTTTCAAGCACTGTTTTGAAGCCTGTGATGTGTCCAGTGGGGCTCTGGAGAGACTCTCTCCAGAGAGACGTTCTGGAGACTGCGTGTGGTCTTCAGGATGTTATTTCCTCTGCCACTGCTTCTTGCTGTTGCTGCAATTGTTGTTGTTTGTTTCTTTGTTTGCTTTTTTAACATAAAGAGGGTCTCTCAGATTAGGTTCAAGACAATGCTGTGTCAATACTGTTTTTTCACAGTGTCTACCTGTTGGGAGCTCAAGCTGCTTTGGTGAGATAACAGTTTCAGTATCTCTCATTTTGTGTGAAGAGTCGCACAAGTTAACAAGACAGTGTTACAAATCAGCTTTATTCAAAGCAGTGGTTGTGGCTTTGAACAAACATGGAAAAAATAATAATCCACACTGACTCTGGAAGGCTAGTATTAGAAACAAGGATGTTGTTTAGATTCAATTTTCAAAAAACATGACTGTAGATAAGCAACTTCCTCTGTTAGCTTTGGGTTGAGAGCTAGTGAAGCCAGATGTATCATTCCACAGAATTTTCAACAGCAGAGACATAAGCCTCCATTGTTTGGGAAATTGTTTATGTATTTCTTAATCCTCTTTCACTTTAGTTGTCTCTTTACTGGTTTCATAATCTGCATGGTTACCTACAGTTTTCCAGATTTTGAGGTTTGAGAAAGCAGTTTTTTTTTTTTTCTCTGTATAATTAGCTGGAAGTTGGAGCAGTTTCTTGTTATAACATCTAAGGTGACAGAGTCCTTATTTTCCCCTCAGTGTCCCTAGTGAGTGAAGTCGCTCAGTCATGTCCGACTCTTTGTGACCCCATGGACTGTAGCCTGCCAGGCTCCTCCATCCATGGGATTTTCCAGGCAAGAGTACTGGAGTGGGTCGCCATTTCCTTCTCCAGGAAATCTTCCTGACCCAAAGGTCGAACCCAGGTCTCCCCCATTGTAGGCAGACGCTTTCCCGTCTGAGCCACCAGGGAAGCCTGGTGGTGTCTCTGCGTACACCTTTGTCTTCATCTCTTCTCTTCTCTGCATTTTTTACTTTGTCACATTATTTTCCCGCACCCAGGTCCCCCCTATTCTTTTCTTTTCTTAGCTCCTTTCTCACTGTTTCTTTCTTGCCCTCTCTGATGTCTGTCTCTGTTTAGGAACCAGTGATAAAATGTAAAAAAAAAAAAAAAAAAAAAAAGGCAAAAAAAAAACCCCGGGGGAGTGGGTCAGGGTTTTGGTTCTGCCATGTCCTGCTGCTTGACCTTGGGCAACTCATTTAATCAATTTAAACCTAGCTTTCTCATCCTTAGAATGGTGTGTGTACTACCTGATCTGTTNAAAAAAAAAAAAAAAAAAAAGGCAAAAATAAAACCCCGGGGGAGTGGGTCAGGGTTTTGGTTCTGCCATGTCCTGCTGCTTGACCTTGGGCAACTCATTTAATCAATTTAAACCTAGCTTTCTCATCCTTAGAATGGTGTGTGTACTACCTGATCTGTTTTCCTGACTCACTGCAAAGACTGAGCCGTAAGAGGTGACAGCACTGTGGCAGGCAGAGCTGTGTGTCTAATTTTGGTGTCGCTGCCTCTTCTTCGGCTGTCCCGACCTCTCTTACGCCCTCTTTCCAGCCTTTTCCACTTTCCTTTTAACTTTGTCCTCCATTTCCGCATCTTCCCTATCTACACATTTGTATTTTCACACCAGGCTTTTTTATCCTTTGATTGATGGGTAGGTTTTAGGGGTATCATAATCTCAAGCAATTTAATGTAAAATTCTGTTTGCAAGCATACAATTTTCTGGTGATAAGAGTCTGTAGATTTAATCAGATTCTTAAGAGGGTATCTGATCTTCAAGAAGTTAGAAAGTGGTCATTATGATCTAAATAGTGAAAGATAGATTGATATTGCGAAATGGAGTTGATATTTTAATTCACTGGTAAGGTTGAAATCTGAAAGGCTGCAAATTTCTTTTGAGATTACTAACTTTTCTATACCGATTTGTGAAAAAAAATTGGTTCAATTAAATTAATCAAATTAGAAACCTACCAAGTACAGAGAAGCATTAAATTAATGATCTTTGTGAGTATTAGATTGCATTAGTTTTCACTGGTTAGAATTTTGAATCTTGCACATAAAATCAGAAGGGTCAGTTGTCTCCTCCTTTGTGGATTTGAACCCCTCGGCCGTGCTTGGGACTTGCCCACAGAGTATGTTGAAGGAGGACCTAAGAAGTAGATCTATCACAGTGAAGCCTTTCATAAGCCAGCTTTCCCTGAAAATACCTTGAGCTTAATAAAATATCCTTCACATTCAAAGGAACTGGTCTGCAAAATATCCTTTGTGCTGTTGATGAAAATCAGCTCTCCTTTAGGCATTCACTGGGATCTGTGGATTACTCAGTCATTAGCTTTGATGTGTTGCTAGGATTTTAAGATTTGAAGTGGGAGATTTGGAGGAGGTAGGGGGCAGTGAGGCAGAGAACCAATCTGGTGTTTTTTGCATAAGCATAAAAGTGGAAGTAACTCTGGAGCCTGGCGAAAATTAAAAGAGTAAGAAAAATGAGAGAAGCTGGGGGTAAGAACAGGACTAGAATAAATTGGCAACAGGGGACCATTTGGACCTTTCCCAAATTTCATTCTGAGCCGTTTGCATCATAATCACATGAATTATGTACATGAGGCGATATGTGTGCACATGTGTGCATGTGTGTGGGTGAAATAGAGCACAGAACAAAGAATGAGGGAACAGTGCATTATGAATCTGTCCCTGCTTTGAAGAGCTCCGAGCCTAAAAGCTGGTTCCTTTACCCTCTTGAGTTTTAATTTTCTTACATGCTAAATGGGATCATCCCTGCCCTGCCTACCTCATGAGGTTTGTGAAGATCTGAGATAATGGATGTGCTTTGAGAGCAGAAAGAGCCCTGCATTCGACTGATGAGAAGGCTCAGTGCTGCTCAGTGTTACCTGAAATCCCCATTGTATCTACAGAGTGGGGGCCACTCCCTTTAACAACAAAGAGGCCAGTGTTTCTAACATGTGAGTTTATCTTGCCACAAATGTTAGAGTTTCCTCCTGCTTTTTAGGTGTCTCTTAGAATCTGTGTCTGAATAATGGATTAAGATGGTTTGAAGTATTTTAAATGCATCCCACAAAGTCTTTTATATTATTTTTCTGAGAAAAGTAAGAAACCATTCTCTGTGGCACTGCAGCTAACAGGGACGATATGGCTGAGGCAGGCAGATCTAGATCATGGCCTTGGTAGGGTTTTGCTGTTGTTAGAATCATAAAACAAAACCAAACATTACTGTCCCTGTGCCTTAAGGGAAGAATGGGTTTTGGATGATGGCAAACTTAAACCCAAGCGTGTTTATTCCACATGGCCTGAAAATAGATAACTGTTTCCTCGCAAGCATGCCTTCCTGCCTGGTTCCTGTCCCTGCCAGAAGTGTCTGGGCTGCAAACCAGGTACAAATTGCGGGTCTGGAGTGGGTAGTCTGTGCAGAGCCACTGGAAGTGATGTTCGCTGTGCTACACACATGGCACAGGGTTCTGATTTCTACTTTATTAAGTTGTATTAAGATTTAAACATTTGATATGGATAATTTAGGAATTACAAAGCATAATCCAAATTGATAGAGATGACTATGGAAGCACAAAGCTACAGCAACAGAGAAATGTTCTCAGAGGACTAAACTCGAGGCAGGTTGAACAATTACAAAAACAGAAGCAGAGTTGGGGAGAGGAAATTGTGCCAAAGGTAGCCCATTTTAGGAGGGAGAGCATAAGGTGTAAGTGGAAGAGATTGAAGTACCTTTAGGAGCAAATAAGATTAATTTATTGATGGTGGGGGAAGATGGGAAAAGCAAATGAATTTTTTGCTTGCTGGTCTTCAGGGAGTGTGTTGACAGATGCCTGGAACTGATAGAAATTTCCCTAGGGAGGAAAAACTACTGAAAAAAAAAAGAAGGTTGGTTTATAGCAGGTGATCCAAGAATGAGAGCTGTTGTTGAGAAGCACAAGTCCACAATCGGTTGGGAACTGCAGAGTTACTGTTAGTGATGGAGTGGCCATCTGAAGCAATTGTCTGGAGTGTCGTGCTATAGCTGAAGAGTGGAGGTTTGTTTCAAAGAGTCTGGCTGCCTTGTAAATGAAGCACAAAGAGAAAAACATAGAGTTTTAAATCTAGAAAGATCTTCACAGTAATTCAGTAGATGAAGAAACAGACTTACCAAAGAAGGTTAAATGTTTTGCCCAGGGATCTCTGAGTCGGTCGGATAACAACAGAGCTGGAACTAGGCTGAACTCAGGAGCAAAGGGGGTTGCTCCTTATCATACAAAGTGTCATTTTACATTTGCTCTGTAAGATTGCTCAGGTTTTGAATTAAACATGGTCTTTTATCTCAATGAAGGAGAAATGAATTAAGAACTGGTCTAAAGGAATGTCCTGTTAGGCATGAAACTGCCCTGGTAAAGGTAGAGGACAAAGTAAAATCCACAAAGATTCGTATAAGAATTCATTTAGTAATGTGAAGAATTTTGCAGAAGAAGCAGGACTATTTTGGGAAGATGGAAAGAAGAGACTAGGAATAGTCATTATCTTCATTATTGTTATCAAATGATTATATGGCCTTTCATCGTCACAGTCTTTTACCAATTTTAATTAAGTGTCAAATGCAGTTAAACCTAAACTGCCCGGATAGCCTGGAAAGGCAGGGTGCTGAAGTTTGGTGAGATGTGGAGGAAGTCTGTCAGAACTCTCTTATTCTGAAATATTACCGGAAGATGCTCTGAGCTAGAACAGCTCTCTTCCTATCCATTAACTGAAACACGAAAGCTGAGACTTCCTTGGTGGCCCAGTGGTTGAGACTGTGCACTCTCACTGCAGGAGCTGAGGGTTCCATCCCTGTTGTGGAGCTAAGATCCCACATGCTATGTGGCGTAGCCAAAAAAACATAAAATGATGGAGAATTTTAAAAAATAGCCTTCTTATGGTTAGGCTTCTTAGTCTAGCTGTTGTCTTCTTAGTTGTACTGAGGAAATAGACAAAATATGTATGTAGAGTTATTGCCTTAGTGGATACAGGAAAGAAATGTTTAGCATTTTTGAGGTTCAACTTTAAATATAACATTTGAAAATGAATATATTCCCAGTAAAAAATGCAACTGGATTCTTTCCCCCCTTAACACTTTCATGACTGTAAAAAGTCAAAATATAAAACATTTTGACTTTTCAAAAGGTCCTATGTCAATATAATGCTTACAGTGTTTTTATTCTTCATAATTTAAATTCCTGCATTAAAATTAAAATCTATCAGGAAAGAAGCAAAACCCAATACTTTGTATGTCTCACGTCTCAGGAGAAATGAGACTCACAAGACAGAACCATTATAGGATATATGTTGTACATGTAAAGATTTCTTTAGTTACTTATGCATAAACAAAACAGTTAACTTCTGCCTCCTAAGGACTGAGTATTACAGTATTCTTGCCTTTAAGGGTAAGATTTTTCCTTTCCAAGTAGCATCTGTATTTTCTGGAGTAGGTCAGTGATGGAAGAAATGACACTTTCACTCTTGTAATGAGGTACCATTAACCAGAGGCCTTTTGTAAGGGTGTAATTTCAAACTTCATTACAGACTAAGGCGGCCACACTGCCCATTACTCAGGAAAATGTGCTTCTGTTGTGACTCTGCAATGAGCCTTACATTTTTAATGCACCTTGTTAGAATATTTATGAAGCTGCATCACCAGTAGAGGGCATCTGTCTCTGGGACATGTGGGTCCCGAGTATATTAACTGACAGGATTTCATTGCCCTCACTTTCAACTATTTGATTAGGAAAATAGAAGGTAAAGGTACAGGCCACGGTCTGAATTCTTTCTGATACAGTTCTTATTACTAGCAAGGTAGTGGAGGTAGGAGTTTTCATGTCTGTTACCAGAGAAGAGCCTCAGCATGAAGGCAGCTAGCTGAAGTCCACAACAGAAGAGTGAGCATGTGCTCCTTGTGCTTCCTTTGGATTGTCTAGGGAATGTTCTTCTAGGAAAAGTATGTTTGCCTCAGTCAGGTTTCACCCTTGCTGGTACACTTGACCCCTCAAAAATATTTAAAGGTTCTGACTTAACTGATTAAAAATAAAATTAGTGAAATTTAGTCCTGTCCATGAACTATGCAGTGATTTAGTTCAGAATGGAAGCTGCATCTAAAAGACTCCAGGCTTGAGAGTTGCACAGACCTGGTTTTATGTCTATCCCCGGGCTTTGCAAGGTGTGGGTTCCTGTGAGAAGGGAGCTATCTCCTTGCCAGCCTGACACCTTCCCACTGGCCATCTCTTCCTAGCTTTGGGCTCCTCAGTCCTGGGGGTGTACAGGACACTTCTCCCGCGGCAGGTCTGGTTGGTCACTGGCTGTCACATGATACAGTGAATGGCTTGGAGGTGTAGGTTTTGGCTATGAAAACCCATATACATATGTGTTTGTATAGGTAGTCAAAATATAAAAAATAACTGTTTGTTTCAAAGAATTATTAATAATCATATGACTTTGAATCGTATATCTTATTTTTTCTTTAGCCATTTCTAATATTCATGTATCTTCTCATATTTTTCTTTAGCTATTTCTAATGTTCAAATTCATAACCACATATATTCAATTTTAATTTCCTTTGCATGTATCATGAGAGAGGGAACTATGTTCTTGAATTTGTGAAAAATACCTTGACTGTATCCTGTTAATATTCAAATAATAGAAATGAAAGCTTTAGTAAGGAAATATATATAGTTCAAAGACTTGAAATGTGTTACAGATAATTTTTTACTTAACACAATTCCTCTTTTATATAGAGAGATTTAAATAGCTTTTTCCTTTTAAGCTACTTTGTTTTAGTTTTTTTTTTTTTTTTAACTTGAATTTGCTTTCCTTTGTCTCTGTTTAAGTCAGATGAGTGTTTGTCACTGTCCACTGATCTGGATTATAAGCAAATCCAGATATCCGTCCCACAGTGCTGTAACAGGGCAACCAGAAGACATCTGTTCGGTGAAAGACGGGACTCCAGACTTGTCTATTCTTTTCATTTGTTTTGAAACAGTTATGCTCACGCAGTCCCAGTACTGGGATGATTACCGAGTGATGCCACGCTGCTCTCCCATGTCCTGGAGCAGCAGTGTGAGAGAAACACCCTGGAGTGGCTTCCTCAAGAACTTACATAGATTCAAAGTTAAAGATTCAGATAACAGTTGTTTGATTTTTGCAAAAAATACTCATGGCTTTACAGCACCAGTGCATTCTAGACATTATTTACACATTAAGTATGTACTTGCTTTAATTTAATACTCGTTTCCCTCTCTCCCCTATAACTCCTCACCCTTGTTTTTAGAAAGACTTGATGTATCTGCAGACTGAGTGTGGTCCATGATGGTTTTTGCTAGGTCCATTCAGCATCTTCACACTCATAATTGATTGCCATTACTTAAAAAATAAAAGAGTTCATTAAAAAAAGATCCAGATTTATAGACTATCTTTTGAAAACTGACAGGATTGATAATATTGTCCCCTGACCTCATGTGACAAGTGCCTGTACCCCCAGGCCCCTCTGCCCCCAGCTTCGCTTTCCCTCATTTTGTTCTCCCTGCCAGGACCCTGGCCACACTGAGTGCTCAGGCCTCATTCTCTCTTAAGCACACTAGCAGCGTAGCCAGAATGTTCTGCGCCTACCCCGCTGCCGAGGCATTATGCCACCATATTTAAGTGTTTGAATTTCTAACTTTCATACATGACCACTGGAAAAACCATAGCCTTGACTAGACGGACCTTTGTTGACAAAGTAATGTCTCTGCTTTTTAATATGATGTCTAGGTTGGTCATAACTTTGCTTCCAAGGAGTAAGCGTCTTTTAATTTCATGGCTGCAGTCACCATCTGCAGTGATTTTGGAGCCCCCCAAAATAAAGTCAGCCACCGTTTCCACTGTTTTCCCATCTATTTGCCATGAAGTGATGGGACCAGATGCCATGATCTTCGTTTTCTGACTGTTGAGCTTTAAGCCAACTTTTTCACTCTCCTCTCTCACTTTCATCAAGAGGCTCTTTAGTTCTTCTTCACTTTCTGCCATAAGGGTGGTGTCATCTGCATTTCATTTCTTAATAACTTCTAAATAGCTTATTTAATAACTTTGATACCTTTGACACCTTTGACCTTTTTGATAACTTTGATCCTTTTTGACAGCACATTTAGGATGAACTGATAAAGATAACACATGTGTGGGTGTTAACTTTAGGTGAACGTTGTTTTTTTCAGAATACGGCAGGAGAATGATATGGTTGATTCGGCGCCACAGTGGGAAGCTGTATTAAGGAGACAAAAGGAGAAAAACCAGGCAGACCCGAACAATAGACGATCCAGACACAGATCTCGCTCGTATGTGCTCCCTCTTTATGCCTGAATTAAAGAACTCAGAACTTTTGGTAGCATGTGGATTCTGGGGCACATTCAGCTGTCTCTTGAGGTCTTCTAAAGTGGTTCAGGTTTATCATGATCATACTAGTATTTGTTTGTCATATTTATCTTGTTTTATTGTGACACTCATCAACTATATCTGAAGGGGTAGAAGCTGGAGCCCAGCCAAAGCAAAATGTCATAAAACAGGCTATCAAAATCATGCTTTATTTTGTTTTTAAACAAAAGTGTATATTCTGCTGAGTAAGTAGGAAGTCTCCTTTGTTCTAGAGCCAGACTGTTGAAATACCTGCTGCTTCTCTCCTCTGAAGCCTTGGTGCAGGTTGAACTAGCTATGACTAACTTCCATCTGTGAGCAGTTTGTCAATGAGTGATTCATTACGTCCCGGTCTTGAGATCAGCCTGCTCCTTTTGTAGCTAGGCAATGCCACGTGTGAGCACAGTTATCCCATGATGATGAGATTGCCAGTCCCCCAGATCAATTTTCTTTTGAACTGATAATGTTTATACCTAAAAAAATATTTGCATCATCCAGATTTAGACTCCCCACTCCCACCTCTTGCTCCAAAGCATCTCTTTCTTTTTTTGATGAGCAAGAAGTAGATTTATTAATATAGGGCACTTATGAGAGACACACGTGGGCAGACAAGGGGACTGTGCTCCAAGAGCTAAGAGGGAAAGCAGCTTTATGTATTCTGCCTATGGATACACACTTGAGAGATTGAGGATGGGCCACCCAGAAGGTGAGAGGCCCCGGGAGAGGATGTGTTCCATAGAGAGAATGTGACCCATTTTAAAAGGTGAGAGTGGCCCCCAATCATGCCTTTTTAAAAAATGCTTATTTTACAGTTTATCGTTTGTTTGGCTGTAGCGGGTCTTTGTTGCTGCGCAGGCTTTTCTCTGGCTGTCACAAACTGGTGTGTGTATATGTATGTGTGTACTTAGATATAGCCATTATACTTTTTTCATGCTCACTTTTTACGAGGTATATGAAAGTGAAAGTCACTCAGTTGACTCAGTTGGCGAGTGGGGGCTGCACTCCGGTTGCAGTCAGCTGGCTTCTCATTGCAGTAGCATCTTTTCTCACGGAGCGTGGCCTGTAGGGCATGTCGGCTTCTGTGCTTGTGGCTCCTGTGCTCTCGAGCACAGGCTTGGGAGTTGTGGTGCACAGGCCTGCTTGCTCCACCACATGCGGGACCTTCCTGGACCAGAGATCGAACTGCTGTCTCCCGCATGAGCAGATAGATTCTTTACAGCTGAACCATCCCCAGGAAGCTCCAAAGCATACATTTTAAAAATTAAAAGTGAGCTGGGACTAACTACCTATATCCCTTTATGATCCTGGGTGGTTGGATGCCTCATGTTGCCTAATGCGGAAGGAGAAATTGTGTCTTAGGCATGGGTTTTCTTTATTCCATCAGTGGAGGAATTACATTGGCTGAGCTTTGAGTGATACATCCTTGCATTCCTGGGATAAATGCCCAATAAACCTACTATCGTTTCCATATATTGCCAGTTTCTATTTAATATTTTGTTAAGATTTTTTTCCATGTGTTCATGAGAGATTCTGGTTTACAATTTTCTTGTGGTATTTGTGTCAGGTTTATTTATTTATTTTTTTTATAACAAGGGTATGCTGGTCATTTAAAATAGTTTAGAAACTTTCCCTTGTTTTCTCTGTTTTCTGAGAGTATAAAATTAACAGTATTCTTTCCATAAATATTGATATAATTTACCCAGGACACCAACCCTTCCATGAACTTTCTTTGTGGTAAGTCTTAAAGTACAAACTGAAATTCTTTAACAGATACTGGGCTGTTAAGATTGTGTCCACTTGTTATGTGTAGGTTTTGGTAGTATGAGTTTTTAAAAGAATTTGTTCCTTTTATCTAAGTTGTCATCTTTTAATAAAAAAATTGTTTATAATAATTCATTTAGTGTCCTTTGAACATCTGTTGTGATATTATCTCTTTCATTCCTGATGTGAATAAATTGTTTCTTCTTTTAATTTTCTCCTTAATTGTGTTTTCTAATTTTTCAAAGAACTAGTTCTGGGTTTTGTTGATTTTCTTTGTCAACCATTCATTGATTTCCACTCTTTATTACTTTCTTCTATGTATTTTGTCTTTTATTTGCTCTCTCTCTTTTTTTAATCTTCTTAAGTTGACACTGAAATCTGTGATTTCTTTGACCTTTTTTTTTTTTTAGTAGTGTGTTATTTAATTACCATGTATTTGGAGATTTTCTACATATCAAATTACTATTAATTTCTAATTTACTTGTATTTTGGTTAAAATCTGTAAGATTTTGATCATTTCAAATTTATTGAGCTCTATCTTAAGAGCTAGCATGTAGTCTTTAACGATGAATGATCTGATGGACTTGAAAAGAGTCACTCTCAGTTGTTGGGTATAGTCTACAAGTGTCAGGTGAATCTAGTTAACTGAGAGTTGTTTGGATGCTCTGTGACTTTACTGATTTGTCTGCTTTTCAATCAGTTGCTGAGAGAGATGTTAAACCTTCTAGTAATCGTGGATGTTTCTGTCTCACCCTTTAGTTCCGCCAGTTCTCATTTCAGGTTGGTTTGAAGCTCTGGCATTAGGTACACACATTTTGTGGGGAAAAAAGTGTTTTTTTTGGTCTACCTGATAAATTGACCTTTTCATCATTGTGACATGTCCTTTGTTCTGGTAATATTCCTTTCTCTATATCCATTTTACCCACAAACTGGTGTGTGTATATGTATGTGTGTACTTAGATATAGCCATTATACTTTTTTCATGCTCACTGTTTACGTGGTATATGAAAGTGAAAGTCACTCAGTTGTGTCCAACTCTTTGTGACCCTATGGACTGTAACCTCTGTCCATGGAATTCTCCAGGCAAGAATACTGGAGTCAGTAACCATTCCCCAACCAGGGGATCCTCCTGACCCAGGGATCAAACCCAGGTGTCCCACACTGCAGGCAGATTATTTACCAGCTGAGCCACTGCTTTCCAGGTGGCGCTAGTGGTAAAGAACCCACCTGCCAATGCAGGAGACCTAAGAGATGCAGGTTCAGTCCCTGGGTCAGGAAGATCCCCTGGAGGAGGAAATAGCAACCCACTCCAGGATTCTTGTCAGGAGAATCCCATAGACAGAGAAGCCATGGGTCACAGGGTCACATAGACAGGGTCACAAAGAGTCGGACATGACTGAAGTGACTTTTATTTTAGGCCTAAGTATATCTTTATGATTAAAGCCCATCTCTTGATCTCTTGTAGATTGCAGTAATTTGTCTTTAAAATTTTTTTAAAATCTAGGCTGACCATCTATAACTTAAATTGAGTGTTTAGGATACTTGTGGGTCATATAATTATTAATATTTGGGGTTTAAACTTTCTTTTAAGTCTTACTTACATGATAAAAATATCAGACCAGAGAGAGAGGGTTGTCTCAGAACAATGCAATTGTATGAGAGAATCCTGTTAATAGTATGATATGTACCTTTCTGGAATTTAGTTTTAAAAAAAAAAAAAACATAAAAAGACATAGCAAATGTTTGTGGTGTGACTTTCTAATTGAACTTGATTATTTGACTATATAGCTGATATGGCCAAAGTACAGTTAAAAAAAAATACCAATTTGAAGAGTAATTCTTTCAGAAGTTGCTCTGGCTGCTGAGTTAAAAGCAAACTGAGAAAGGAAAGGAAGCAGGAAGAGCAATTTAAAAAATTTTTCAGTGGTCCAAGTGTGAGGTGGTTTTAACTCACAAAAGATTGTGGTAGTGGAAGTGAAGTGGATGAATACACATTTTGGAAGGAGAGCTAATGGGTTCATAGGGTGAGAGATGTGTGGGTGAACTTTGGAGTTGACATAGTAAGTGAGTAGCCATGCCTTTTTACATACTTCATCCATGGAGAGAGATGGTCTGGTGTCTGTGGGAAGTGTTAAGGTTTCTGTTTCATTAGGTTTGAAAAACCAAGTTGGCGAACAAATGGAAATGTCAGGTAGGCTGCTAGGTAGAAGTGTTAAAATTCTACAAGATTGTTCATTACTTTATTTAGGACAAACTGGGCTCTGCCTTCTATTTGATCATGACATCAAAAACCCAAGGTTTGTTGACAGTTAAGAAAATATCTGATTGGTGCTGTTGTTAAGATCAGACCTATGTCTGCATTCTGGGCCTCTGAATGTTAGCTTATTACCTCATCTCCATGAACTTCTTAGTGTCAACAACACAGATGATACCATCCTGAAGAGATTTTGCTGAACATTAAGTTAAATCATATATGTCAAGTGACAGCATAAATACTCACAATTGCTATTACTATAATTAGTAAGTTCTCCAGGTCTCAGTGTATCCATATAGATAAGTTAACTTGATTTTTTTCCCCTTGAAATGGGGAACAGCTGAGAAAAGAGAGCAGGTTGAGGTCACTCACATTAAAACTAGAATTTGAGAATTTAGGAATCTCTAGGAACCACTACCAGAGAAGGCAATGGCACCCCACTCCAGTACTCTTGCCTGGAAAATCCCATGGAGGGAGGAGCCTGGTGGGCTGCAGTCCATGGGGTCGCTAAGGGTCAGACACGACTGAGCGACCTCACTTAGAATTTTCACTTTCGCGCATTGGAAAAGGAAATGGCAACCCACTCCAGTGTTCTTGCCTGGAGAATCCCAGGGACGGGGGAGCCTGGTGGGCTGCCATCTATGGGGTCGCACAGAGTCGGACACGGCTGATGCGACTTAGCAGCAGCAGCAACAACAGGAACCACTACAGCTTTTGCTTTTTCTTTTAAGTGAAAAAGTAGAGCAGCTTCCAAAGAAAGTAATTAAAATTGTTCTTTAAATGTATCAATGTTTGTAAGTGTATGTAGCATTTAAGATATTTAGTAAATCGCACATCTGTCAGTTACTCCCTATTCTTGAATGCCTGTGGTCGTGTGTGCCAATTGCCCATAGAGAGGTATGCACTGAGGATTTAGAATGTTATGATGCATCATTCACACATGATTTACTCATTGTTTTTTTAAATCTCCAATGAAAAACTAGAAAATTGTGTTCATTATTAAATACCAGAGATACAGTTGTAGAAAATAGAAAATCCTCTCTCTTAAAACACATCAACTGAAATATGATTGGATATAATTTACTTGAATGTGGGAATGGTCCTATCTAGTTTATTTTTCAGCTTCATTGCCAAGACATTGATATTACACATCATTGGGAAACTTAAATGAAATTTCTTTTCTACATGGGTGAATTTTTTTATTCATTGGGATATTTGGAAAAGACATCGAAGTTGAAACAGGAAGTTCTCACAGGTTCAACTTGTGTGTGCATGAAGGCTCAGGCTCCCTCTGGTGGCAATAATGTCTTACTACTTCTATGAAAAACTGAAAGATGAGGTTGTCAGAGTTGATGTTCCCAGTTAAACACAAAACAGAAGTCTGATGCCTTAGATAAACTTTTAGCATGAAGTCCCTGGAAGTGACTCCTGAGTGATCTTCAGCAACTAGGTTTCTGGGCTCTGTGGCTTTCTAATCTTTCTTTAATTCCAAGAGGGGGAGAGGAAAGGAGGAGAAGATTTAAGACATTGCATCAGTTCAGTTCAGTCGCTCAGTCGTGTCTGACTCTTTGCGATCCCATGAATCGCAGCACGCCAGGCCTCCCTGTCCATCACCAACTCCCGAGTTCACTCAGACTCACGTCCATCAAGTTGGTGATGCCATCGAGCATCTCATCCTCTGTCGTCCCCTTCTCCTCCTGCCCCGAATCCCTCCCAGCATCAGAGTCTTTTCCACTGAGTCAACTCTTTGCATGAGGTGGCCAAAGTATTGGAGTTTCAGCTTTAGCATCATTCCTTCCAAAGAAATCCCAGGGCTGATCTCCTTTAGAATGGACTGGTTGGATCTCCTTACAGTCTAAGGGAC
>SJYV01018977.1:7404-22863 GCA_006410875.1 Neotragus pygmaeus
TTTTGAGCATTACTTTACTAGCATGTGAGATGAGTGCAATTGTGCGGTGGTTGGAGCATTCTTTGGCATTGGCTTTCTTTGGGTTTGGAATGAAAACTGACCTTTTCCAGTCCTGTTGCCACTGCTGAGTTTTCCAAATTTGCTGGCATATTGAGTGCAGCACTTTCACAGCATATCTTTCAGGATTTGAAACAGCTCAACTGGAATTCCATCACCTCCACTAGCTTTTAATGTCAGTTCTCAGCAAAACAATCTAAAGGTTTATTACAATCACCACAAAACCCCAGGAGAAACCATTATTGGTGGGAAATGATAAGCTAGTTCTCAAAACATATGTGAAAGCACAAAGCATCAAGAATAACCAAAGTAATGTTGAAGAAGGAAGAGGAAGGCATGAAGGAGAAAGGTAATTTAGGCACTGGGACAAAAAAACACAATAAAATTTTTTTAAAGATACTATGATGTTGGTACAAAGAAAAATATACCAGCTAAGAAGAGTCTCGAAGCAGAGTCACAAGAAGGTGATACAGCAAGGTAACACTTAGCAGTGAATGGTGGTTGTCATCAATAAATGGTGCTGGGTTAACTAGATATTTGTTTAGGAAAAAAATTATCTTTACCCCCCAACTCCATGCATGCCCAGCAATCAAGTCCAGATAGATTGCAGATCCAAATGTTAAAAGTAAAATAGTAAAGCTTTTTATTTCAATTGATTTCTTTATTTCGGTTGTTTTTCATATAATCAGTTCCTACATTTTCATTTATGATTTCCTTCTTTCTGCTTCCTTTGGCTTTCTCTTGCTCATCTGTGTCTAGTTAATGCAGAAGCTTGCTGTGCTGTGCTTAGCCGCTCAGACATGTCTGATTCTTTGCGACCCCATAGATTGTAGCCTGCCAGACTCCTCTGTCCATGGGATTGTCCAGGCAAGAACACTGGAGTGGGCTGCTATGCTCTCCTCCAGGAGAAGCTTCCTTATTTGAGGCCTGACTGTGTTTTTAATACAGGGCCTTAAGGCCATCCACAGTTAGAGGGAAATTTACAGGGGTGACGTTCACAGTGTCTACAAATTACTTTCAAAGGTTGGTGGAAAACACGTGTGTATAAAAAGAGCAAAGAGCAGAAACGCAGTACAACGGGAACATGCTCGGTTATGAGGATTATGAAGGCTATCTGGGCGTCCCAGTGTCCCATGCCTTTGAGATGTTTTGTCCTGTCCCCAGACAGTACTGTGTGGCACTCCCACTGTCCCCTGCTCTGTGGCCTGTGCTCATTCAGTCACTCAGCAACCGCCTAGGGGGCATCCAGGGCCCCCAGACCCAGGCTGGGCAGAGCAGAGACAGCGGTGAAGTCCCACAGTCTGCTGCACGTAAGCTGGAGACCGGAAAGCTAGAATAATCCAGTCTGAGTTTGAAGGCCTGGGTACCAGGGGAGCCGATCGTATAAATCCCAGTTCCAGGGCAGGAGGTGAGGTGAGATGTCCCAGCTCATCAGTGAGGCAGGAAAGGGGGGTGACTTCCTCCTTCCTTCACCTCTGCTGTATTTAGGCCCTCAGTGGCTTGGATGACACCCACCCATATCGGGGAGGCTGATCTTCTTTACTGAGTCCATCAGCTCAAATACTAACAGACACAAGCAGAAGTAATGTGTAATCTGGGCACCCCACAGCCAGTTAAATGAACCCATAAAATGAACTAGTACATCACAGAATGGAATACTATCCAGCAATAAATAAAGGAACAAAGGGAAACATAACACAGATGAATCTCAAAATCAGAACACAGAAAAGAAGAAGGCAGACAAAGATGTGTACACAGTCTAAGGATGCTTGGTATGGAATTAAATGTATCTACGTGACAGAAAGCAGATCAGTGGTTGCCTGGGAAATTCAAAAATATCTTGAGATAAACAAAAACATGACCTACTGAAACTTACGAAGTGCAGCAAAAGCAGTCCTAAGAGGGAGGTTCACGGTGATAAATGTCTACGTTCGAAAAGAATAAAGATCTCAATTAAACAACCTAACTTGATGACTTAAGGCACCAGAAAAAGGACAGACTAAAGCCCAAAGTTAGCAGAGGGAAGGTAATAATAAAGATTAGAGCAGAAGCAAAACAGAGGCTAGAAAACCAAAAGACAAGAAAATCAAGGAGACTGAGAGTTTTTTAAAGATAAATGACAAACCCTTCGTTGGACTAAGAGAAAAGAAAAAGTAAAAGTTGCTAGTCGTTTCTGACTCTTTGTGACCCCATGGACTATACCGTCCATGGAATTCTCCAGGCCAGAATACTGGAGTGGGCAGCCTTCCCCTTCTCCAGGGGATCTTCCCAACCCAGAGATCAAGCCCAGGTCTCCCACATTGCAGGGGGATTCTTTACCAGCTGAGCCACCAGGGAAGCCCAAGAAGAAAGAGAGAAGACTCAAATAAAATCAGAAATGAAAGAGGAGACGTTACAACTGATTCTACAGAAATGAGAAGGATCACAGGCAGTTACCACGAACAATAATGCATCAACAAAGTGGATAACCTAAAAGAGACAGAGAGATTCCTAAAAACGTGTAACCTACCGAGACTGAATCACGAAGAAATAAAAAAATCTAGCAGACCAATAACAAATAAGATTAGTCAGTGATCAAAAACCTCCCAGTAAAGAAAGGCCCAGGACCAGAATGGCTGAATTCTAACAAACGTTTAAAGCAATCCTTCTTAAACTCTTCCTTAAAAAACTGAAGCAGTAGTGACCCTACCAAATTCATTGTATGAAGCCAGCATTACCCTGATACCAAAGCCAGACAAGGACACTACAGGAAAACTACAGGTGGCGGATACAGTCAGAGCAGAAACATTGTCTCCATCCTCAGTGAACTGACACAGGGATTCTCCCTTCCGTCTCCACATGAACTTCCCTCTCAACACTCAGGCGTGGATTCTTCCAAGATCATGAATCAGTTGAAGTGCGGGGGGCCCCAGGCCTTCAAGGGGTCCCCGCACAGGGGGTGGTGGAGCCTAGAGGAGGCAGCCGACCTGGGTGCACCTGACCTCCCCGTCCAGCCCCCTCTCCTTAGAACCAAGCGGACAGTGCCCGCGGAGCCCCATACCAAGGCCACGGACATGGAGCCCAGAAAGGAGGTCGTCTGCAGAGCTAACTGAGCCCCTTTGTTCAGGTCAGTCTCTGAGCCATGTCCGACTCTTTGCAGCATGCCAGGCCTCCCTGTCCATCACCAACTCCTGGAGCTTGCTCAAACTCATGTCCACTGAATCGGTGATGCCATCCAACCATCTCATCCTCTGTCATCCCCTTCTCCTCCTGCCTTCAATCTTTCCTAGCATCAGGCTCTTGTCAAATGAGACAGCTCTCCGCATCAGGTGGCCAAAGTATTGGAGCTTCAGCATCAGTCCTTCCAATGAACACCCAGGACTGAGTTCTTTTAGGATGGACTGGTTGGATCTCCTTGCAGTCCAAGGGATTCTCAAGAGTCTTCTTCAACACCACAGTGCAAAAGTGTCAATTCTTCGGCCTTCAGCTTTCTTCAGTCCAACTCTCACATCCATACATGATCACTGGAAAAACCATAGCCTTGACTCGACGGACCTTTGTTGGTAAAGTAATGTCTCTGCTTCTTAATATGCTATCTAGTTTGGTCATAGCTTTTCTTCTGAGGGAAGAAATTAATTAATTAATTTCATGGCTACAGTCACCATTTGTAGCTATTTTGGAGCCCCAAAATAAAGTCTCTTACTGTTTCCATTGTTTCCCCATCAATTTGCCATGAAGTGATGGGACCGGATGCCATGACCTTCGTTTTCTGAATGTTGAGCGCTAAGCCAACTTTTTCACTCTCCTCTTTCACTTTCATCAGGAGGCTCTTTAGTTCTTCTTCGCATTCTGCTATAAGCATGGTGTCATCTGCATATCTGAGGTTATTGATATTTCTCCTGGCAACCTTGATTCCAGTTTGTGTTTCAACCAGCCCAGCATTTCAGATGATGTACTCTGCTTATAAGTTAAATAAGCAGGGTGACAATATACAGCCTTGAGGTACTCCTTTCCCAATTTGGATCCAGTCTGTTGTTCCATGTCTGGTTCTAACTGTTGCTTCTTGACCTGCATACAGATTTCTCAGGAGGCAGGTCACGTGATCTGGTGTTCCCATTTCTTTAAGAATTTTCCACATTTGTAAACACTTGTAACCATTGCCAAAAGCCCCTTGATCCTTAACAGCCATGTTCCTGACCCCAAATTAGGCAAAAATGCCCAGCCCAGTACTCACCCTTTAGCACCCTCCCCAATCACCTAATGCCACTCTTCAAACAGGAATTTTCTTTGTTTTGAGGCTTTGAAAATTGTCTGCAAACCCATGAAAGACGCTGCTCCCCCAGAGCTGGCCCACTGTTCTAACGGCGTCCTGTGGGCTCTCCACGGCCTGTCAGGAGGTCAGCCCACTGCATTTGCAGCGCCCTCATTATCTTTTGCCATTTGTTCTTAATAAGCTCACACCTTCCTGAAGTTCTCTGTGTCTGGAAATTCTTCTCCAACTGGTGCTCAGGCTGCCTCGACAGCGCTGTCTGTCGGTGTGTCTGAGGCCCCAAGTCCATCGTGAGACTGGAGGAAGCATCTATAATGATAAGAGCCGGCAAACGCGGCTGTTGCCATGAGCCCCAGCAAACGTGGCACAAAGGTTCCAGGCCTTGTCACCAGCCTGGTGGGAGAGGAAAGGCTGCTGGGGGGGAGTGGGACCCTGCACCCACTGCTGGGGCCCCCACGGAGCGCCCTGGCGCCCCTGCCCGGCGCTCCAGCCCCCACGGAAGGCCCAGCGCTGCACAGAGACCCAGGACATCACCAGCCAGAGGGGCATGCGGATCCAGGCTCCGGCAGCCCCACCCTGCAGGCACCGTCCGTCTCCCGGCCAGNGGACCCTGCACCCACTGCTGGGGCCCCCACGGAGCGCCCTGGCGCCCCTGCCCGGCGCTCCAGCCCCCACGGAAGGCCCAGCGCTGCACAGAGACCCAGGACATCACCAGCCAGAGGGGCATGCGGATCCAGGCTCCGGCAGCCCCACCCTGCAGGCACCGTCCGTCTCCCGGCCAGAACCTAAGCCCTGGGCGTGTCCCTGGGCCCGGCGTGACGCCTGGCCCACGGCAGGGCTGTCGCCCAGGACACAGCAGGACCACGGGGATCCAGAGGGCCGGGTCTAGGGAAGTCCAGAATGAGGGCCATCCTGGAGACACGAGGACTGGATTTCACACACGCGCGCGCACACGGGCGCACGCGCGCGCACACACACGCGCGCGCACACGGGCGCATGCGCACACACGCGAGGACCGGGGTTCCCGTCTCTAAGGCCCCTTACGCACCCGCACTCCTCGCCCAGCAGCAGGGACCTTACCCAGGCTTCAGGGATGCAAGCTAGTTCTGCAGAGTCCAGGACTGGGCCTGTCCCATCGAATCCTCTTTCTTGAGGAGGCTGCCGCTACTCTTGCAAAGGGCCAAGGGGTCGAAATGGGTGAAGGAGGGTTGTTGACCAGCAGCTGCGGGTGATCCATAGGCCGCGAGTGAAAAATGACCCACCTGGGCACAATCCAGGGTGTAATGATCGACTCTGACCACCAGATGGCGGACAACGATCATCTTTGCTTTTAGTCACAGACAACTACTGCTACCAGTTTAAAACAGCAGCACTCAAATGTAAAGAATCTGCCTGCAATGGAGGAGACCCAGGTTCGATCCCTGGGTTGGGAAGATCTCTTTGCGAAGGCAACCCACTCCAATACTCTTGCCTGGAGAATCCTACCGACAGGGAAGCCTGGCGGGCTACAGTTCATGGTAAGTGCTGGACACAGCTAAGCAACCAAAACCTAACACACGAAAGAGAAAAAGGCTGACACTTCCTGATCATTCAGGACGTGCAGGACACTGCACGTGCGTTTTTCTGTTAACCCAGGCTCCACAGTCGCTCTATGTAGGGCTGCTGCCGTTTTGCAGCCGAAACTTCCAAGACCCAGAGAGCTCAAATAACCTACCTAAGGTCACACAGCGACCCACAGAGGTGGCATCAAACCCAGGCCTTGTTTTCAGAGTCTGCACGCTGCACCCACTAGGCTGTCTCCCATTTGCCCTGTTTGCTTTCTCATGTATGAAGTTTGGGGTTTTCCCTGCAGCAGTGGGGTGCTTGTCCCAGCTCTTGACAAGAACTGACTACCGCATTTTCAGGAATTTCTAAACCAGTTGTTATACATACATGGATATAAAATAAATCATATATACTTGCAATTAAATTCTATTGAAAACAAAGGTAATGGGACTTCCCTGGTGGTCCAGTGGTTAAGAATCCACCTTCCGGTGCTGGTGATGGGGGTTTGATCCCTGGTCAGGGAAATAAGACCCCACATGGAGATCCCACATGGCACAGGGCAACTCGGCCCCCTTGCAGCAACTAGAGAGAAGCCCTTGTAAGCAAGGAAGATCCTGCGTGCCACTACCGGGCCCCGACACAACTGGATAAATAAGTATAAACGAAGGTGATAAATACTCAAGACATCACCCAGTTATCATTTTACTAAACTTCACTATCGTCTTTGCTCTTCCAACTGTTTATTTGTAGAATGAAGACACCATATAACAGTTTACTACTGTGTATCTCTTCCCCTGGAATAAGTAATGGCAACCCACTCCAGTATTCTTGCCTGGAAAATCCTATGGACAGAGAAGCCTGGCGGCCTACAGTCTACGGGGTCGAAAAGAGTCGGATACGACTCAGCAACTAAAGAGAGAGAGATCTCTTCCGCACCCCAGTGCAGTGACCTCAAGTCAGTGGTTTGAAATTGGCCATGGTCGGTGACTTTCCTGGGGGTCTGGTGACTAAGTCTCCAGGCTCCGCAAGCAGGGAGCCGGCGTTACCTCCCGGGTCAGGGAACTAGGTTCCACCTGCTGCAGCTAAAGATCCTGTCTGCCACAAGGAAGGTGGAAACTCTGCATGCAGCTAGACCAGCGCAGCCAAATGCATAAGTTTTTTTGTGTTTTTTTTTTTAAGAAAGGAGAAATTGGCATTGGCCACGGTGGGGAAAATGGCCAATACTACGCTCTAGGCCTTTTACCCAGAGTCAGTTGTCGCACACTTACACACAGAACGCCCCTGCCTGTAGGGAAGGGTATATGGGGTAAGAGCTGCCCTTGGCAAAGATCGTGAAGGCAGAGGAACAGGGGACAACGTGTAAACAGGGGGCGCGGGAACCAAAGGACGCTGAGCTTAGCAAGTGGGACCCAGACACGCTTGAAGTCCCCAGGACTTTGTGGCCTCCTCTGGCTGACGTCTGGACACCGGAGACTAAGCCTCTCCAAACTGGGTCCTCTGGCTGGTGCCAAGGAGGTAGTTCTAACAATCGGTTCGAGTTTTAAACATGCGCGGCCCCGGAAGGAACCTCCCCATGGCCGGATCCGCCTGCCGGGTAATCCACTGCTTCACATGCGGCCTGTGGAGGGCGCCCGGGGCTCTGCAAGCAGCGGCGCTAAGGCCCGGGAACGCGGCACCGAGGGCCGCGGCCGCTTCCTTCCGCTGCCCAGATGCGGACAGCTGTGCTGGTCAGCAGTTCCCAGCGGAAGTCGAGGCTTCTGCTCACAAGGACACCGGCCACCTGCCCACCCCACGCTCAGATCCGGGGAGACCTGAGTCCATATCCCCTTGGGATGGCGTAACCAGAGCAAGGTAGGGGTGGGGGTCCCCCGCCCCTCCTCCAACCCTCCGCCCTGACCCCACACCCATGGGGAGGCAGGACCCCAAGCCTCTTGATTGTGGTGTGACTCCTCTCCTAGCCTCAGCTTCCTACTCTGTAAAATGGAAAGAGTGTGGTTTTCAAGGGTTGTTTTTTTCTCCCTTCTTGCCAGACGATATTATGGAGATACTGAGGATGCACTGGGTGGCATTTGGAGGTGTCTGGCTGGGGGACCCCATAATGCCTGGGTCCTGCTCCCTCAGTCACCCCTGGCCTTCCTGGGAGGTGCCCTTGGGAATAGTGGACAAGCAGGACACAGAGCCCTTGGTCCCTGGGTGGCTGGTGTCCAGCAGGACCTGTGGGACAGCTGAGCTGGGGAGCACCACCGGCCTGAAATCTGCAGATGGTCATCCATCCACGCGGAGCTGAGGGGATGGCTGAGACACTCTGGGGCACTTCTGGGGTGCAGGCAGGCCATCCGGGGCAGTCGCCGAGTCCCCCCCGTCCACTGGCCGGTGGAGGCTGGCAGAAACACACAGGGCTGGACGTGACCCTTCAACGGGAGAGCAGAGATGGGAGCACAGTGGCACCGCCTGGCATTTGCCCTTCTTTTTCAAAAAGTAGATTATTTTTTACAGCAGTTTTCGGTTCACAGCAAAACTGAGCAGAAGGTGCACAGCATTGCCCTCTGGACCCTGCCCTGCACCCCACTTCACACACACATGCAGCACCCCCATTATCAATGTCCCCCACCAGAGTGGCACATTCATGAGTTAATGGACCTTCAGCAACACATTACAATCTCCCCAAATCTGTAATTTACATCAGGACTCACTCTTGGCCCTGTGCATTCTGTGGGTTTGGGAAACTTAACATGATATTTACCCACCATTATAATATGATCCAGAGTATTTTCACTGTCCTGAAGATCCTCTGTGCTCGCCTCTGCATCCCTCTCTCCCCATCCCGATTCGTGGCAACCACTGATGTTTTTACTTTCTCTATTGCTTTGCCTTCTCCAGGATGTCCTATAGTTGGAATCATACAGGATGTAACTTTTTCAGATTGATTTCTTTCACTTAGCACTTTCACTTAGTAAGATAAATGTAGTTTCCTCCATGTCATTTCATGGCCTCATAGCTCATTTCTTTTTAGCACGGAATGTATTCCATTGTCTGGATATACCCAATTTATTTGTCCATTCACCTCCTACAGGATACCTTGGCTCCTTCCAAGTTTTGGCAATTATGAATAAAGCTATTTTAAATATCTGCGTGTAGGTTTTTGTGTGGACCTAAGTTTTCAGTTCTTAGGAGTTAAATACCAAGGATCACAAATGCTGGATACTATGATGAGAGTATGTTTTGTAAGAAGCTACCAGAGTCTTCCAAAGCAATGGTAGCATTTTGCATTCTCGCCAGCAGTGAGGGGGAGTTACCGCTGCTCTCCATCCTCACCAGCCCTGGGTGTTGTCAGAGTCTGGGGTTTTGGCCATTCTAATAGATTTGTAGTGGTAGTTCACTGCTGGCTAAATTTGCATTTCCCTAACGGCATCACTGACTCGATGGACGTGAGTCTGAGGGAACTCCAAGAGTTGGTGATGGACAGGGAGGCCTGGCGTGCTGCAATTCATGGGGTCACGAAGCGTAGGACACGACTGAGCGACTGAACTGAACTGAATGACAGATGACATAAAGCAACTTTTCATAAGCTTATTTGCCATCTGTATATCTTCTCTGACAAGGTGTCTGCTAAGATCCTTGGCCCGTTTTTAACTGGAGTGTTTGTCTTCTTTTGAGTTTTAAGAGTTATTTGTTTATTTTGGATAGTAATCCTTTATTATATGTATATTTTGTAAATGTTTTCTCCAAGTCTGTGGCTTGTCTCTTCATTCTCTTGAAAATGTCTTTTTTTTTTTTTTTTCCGAAGTGTAGTTGATTTGCAATNGCCCAGAGTTGTCCCTAATTTGGCATAGCCCCTGACCTACAGGAAAAGCCATTACTCCTTCCAAGAGGATCATTACTGTTTTCAGAATCGCATCCTAGGAGTCATAGAGCTGTGTCTCCCCAGGGAATCTCTGGGTGACTAGAGGGGGCAGAGAAAACCCCAGAGAGATGCTGAGAAGCTTGTCCTCCGTTCTCTCCGCAAGAAGGGGTGATATCAGTGGGTTCCATGTCCTAGTTTCACAATCTTATTTAGGTTGCAGAAATGCTTCGCAGACCCAGCTGTGTGGGTTACATAAAAACCTGTCGGGCTTATTACTGATGACAGGCACGGCACTCGTCAGAAAGCATGCACGCAGAATTAGATTATCTCCTTGATAATGACAGGATGGCAATCAGAGAAGGAAACTTGCTTTCTTATCTGGTGACGCCAAAAAGGTTCCATTCCGTCTCTCCCTTCCTCCTGTGGAAATCATACGCGATGTTTGCAGAGGTGTGTATGTGTGCAGGTGGTCAGTTGCTAAGTCATGACCGACTCTTTGTGACCCCATGGACTGTAGGCCACCAGGCTCCTCTGTGCATGGGATTCTCCAGGCAAGGATACTGGAGTGTGTTGCCATTTCATCTCCCCAACCTGGGAATCGAACCCACGTCTCCCGTACTGGCAGGCGAATTCTTGGCCACTGAGATAGCGGTGAACCATTAGCCCTGAAATAGGACGGTCATTCAACAGCAGGCAAGCAAAAGTCAGATTGAATCCCCTGAGTGTGAGAGGCAAGAAGCTCTTAGGTCCGTTCCAGGTCACTGATATTCAAAAAAGAATTCTTTACTTTGACTTAATTATAACATGAGACAAAATGAGGGGAAGCTTGCAGTTCTTGAATATTGACATACAGTTTAGAAAGTAATGGAATTAGGTGTTTCATAAATCTATAACCAACATAACCTCTCTCACACATACACATTCCATCTCTTTAATTTAGATACATATGAAAGTTGCTCAGTCATGTCTGACTCTTTGCGACCCCATGGACTATAGAGTGCATGGAATTCTCTAGGCCAGAATATTGGAGTGGGTAGCCGTTCCTTTCTCCAGGGATCTTCCCAACCCAGGGATTGAACCCAGTCTCCCACATTGCAGGTGGGTTCTTCACCAGCTGAGCCATCAGGGAAGCCCAAGAATACTGGAGTGAGTAGCCCATCCCTTCTTCAGGGGATCTTCCCAACCCAGGAATCAAACTGAAGTCTTGAGCATTTCAGGTGGATTCTTTACTGTCTGAGCCTATACAGTACACTCACATACACACTCTACCTCTTTAATTTGTATACAGACAGCTAACAAATATCATGACTCTGAGTACAGTGTTTATAATGTAATACATGTGATTTCGATCATTCTTGACATTTGTTTTCAGAGAAAGGACATAAACTGGAAATACATCAGATTTATGCATCTACATACGTTCTTTGAATATGCAATCAAAATGAGAATATTTCCAGTGAGACTAAAAAAGTCGTAAAACCCCATGTAATCTGAGAGGTGGGGGAGAATCTTAAAGTGAATATTAAAACATAATAAAAATAGAGAGAAAGCCTATCCCAGAATGCCTGCATTCTTACCGTAGAACGTGATTTCAAGGAAAGATGAGCTAAGATGCCTTCCAGAGAGAGAGGTAATGATCTTAGAAGTGAAAGCAATTCCCAGGATTAGCTTTTCAGGGGCCAGAGCTGTAACTGTATCTGAAGCTAAGTTTCAATGTCCTGCTGGTCTCTGGGGCATCCCTGGGGTGAACTAGACCTGTGCCCTCCCCACCTTCCACACTCACACCCCAGTTAGAAGGAAGTCATAAGAATCTGTCTGAAACTGCACATCGCTAAGTCATGTCCGACTCTTTGCGACTCCATGGACTATACAGTCATGAAATTCTCCAGGCCAGAACACTGGAGTGGGCAGCTATTCCCTTCTCCAGTGGGCCTTCCCAACCCAGGGATCGAACCCAAGTCTCCCGCATTGCAGGTGGATTCTTTACCAGCTGAGCCACCAGGGAAGCCCAAGAATACTGGAGTGGGTAGCCTTTCCCTTCTCCAGGGGATCTTCCCAACCCAGGGATTGAACCCAGGTCTCCCACATTGCAGGCAGATTCTTTACTATCTGAGCCACCAGGGAAGGCCAAGAATACTGGAGTGGGTAGCCTATCCCTTCTCCAGGGGATCTTCCCAACCCAGGGATTGAACCAGGGTCTCCTGCATTGCAGGAGGATGCTTTACCAGCTGAGCCATCAGGAAATGAGACATATATCTGTATGAGACATCTATCAATTGACAGAGGAGAAAGAAAAGTGTATACAGTGGGATCCTGGATCTTCTCCAAACATTAGGTGTGATTTCTTACAGTTTATGGTTCTTCCTAGCTTTTGAATTCTGTATGCATTTATTAAGCAAAAGGAGAGTTTTATCTACTCTTAGAATTCAGTGGCCATGGTGGGGTGGGGGGGGGGACTTGTATCAAATGCCCACAGCTACCATCATACTCAACAAAGAAGGGAAACCATTTCCTCTAAGATGCAGCGCAAGGCAGGGAGACCAACTCTCACCACTTCCGTTTAACACAGCACTGGAAATCCGAGCCAGACCAATTATACAAGAAAAAGAAATAAACCGCATCCACATTGGAAAGAAAGAAGCAAAATTATCACTTATTGCAGGCGACATGATCGCGTAAGTAGAAAACCCTAGAGACTCAACTAAAAAACTCAAAATTGATAAATTCAGTAAAGTCACAGGATACAAAACTCAATGCACAAAAATCAGTGAAATTTATATATGCAAATAATACACTATCCAAAAGGGAAAAAAAGATTTAGGAAAACAATTTCATGTAAAATAGCCACAGGCGACTTCTGTGGTGTTCCAATGGTTAGGAATCTGTCTTGCGATGCAGGGAGCCAGGGTTTGATCCCTTCCTGGGGAATTAAAATCCCAGGTGCCTCGGAGCAACTAAGCATGAACACCTCAACTACTGAGGCCATGCACAGGTAGAGTCTATGCTCCCCAAAGAGAGATGACACATAAGGCAGGGAAGATCCTGCATACCACAACGAAGACTCAGTTCAGCTACATAAAAAAATAAATGGCAACAAAAACAACAAAATACTCGGGAAGAGATGAACCAAAGAGACGAAAGGTCTGTACACTGGAAATTATACACCGCTGATGAAGAGTATGAAAGAAGACACAGGTAAGTGGAAAGATATCTATGTGCATAAATAGGACGACTTAACACTGCTAAAATGTCCACACTACCCTCAGTGACCTATCGATTCAATGGCATCGCCATCAAAATTCCAATGCCATTCTTTATACAAAAAAAAAGCCTGAAATTCGTATGAAATGACAAAGACCCTATGGGACCAGAGCAATCCTTCTCTATGGAAAGTGAGAAGGGACGATCCATACCAATTATGAAGCCCCCTCATCTTTCTGGATACACTTTGAAAATTGGTACAACTTAAATCCTCCCCAAAAGCCCATTCAAGCAATGTGTTCTGTTTTCTGATAGTGTGAAATTATCCTTTAAAAGCCAGGATTTCACATTTTAAGTAGCTACATCATTCTAGGTAACGTGCGTGCATGCCCGTGTGCTCAGTTGATCACTCATATCCAACTCTTTGCGATCCCACAGATTGTAGTACACCATGCTCCACTGTCCATGGGATTCTCCTGGCAAGAATACTAGAGTAGGTTGCCATTTCCTCCTCCAGAGGATCTTCCCAAACCAAGGATCGAACTCACGTCTCCTGTGTCTCCTGCATTGGCAGGTGGATTCTTGCCCACTGAGCCACTTGGGAAGCCCCACTCAAGGAAAAAGCTAACAAAAAATACTCATGGCCAATAGAAATAATTTCCTTAAAGTAGAAAAATAAAGAAATTCAAGGCTTCTTTGAAAATATAATTTGTTCTCATCCTGCAATAAAGGGGATTACTGGTAGGAATACTGAATTATAGTAAATTCTGGCTTCCAAGTATTCTGATGGCTTGCAGATGGAAGTATTTCAGATGCCTAATTTTTTTGTTTTTGCCTGATATTTTCAAATAAATGGTTCTGAATATTTCATAAAATTTCTACAAGATATCAGCATGCCTATTATTTCTTCAGATTCACTTGTAACATTTAGTGATGTTGGCACATAAACCCCCATTGCTTCAAAATAGACTTGCTGAGTACAAGTGGAGAGGGAGCAACATTTTGTGATAATTTTTTCTCATCCTCAAAATGGGTAATAATGAGGATTTTGGAATTTTGTTTATCAGATTTACATTAGTCCCACTTTTTAGTTTAAAAATATGTGTGGAATTAGCACGTTGAATTTATTTCCAAGGAACTTCTATAAAACCTTTTCACTTTGCACACATTTACAAAGGGAGTCAGAGAGAAGGGGATTTTACTATTATTTTTGAGTGCTTGCAAACGTGTCATTAACTAGAAAGGTAATCAAAGGATAGAGCGGTGCAAAAATTTTACAACTATTGCCACAAAAAAAGCATGCACCTCATTAATCTCCATACTGTATATCCATAAATATTGATGTACTATGTACATATTTGACATCATACACTTCTATACATATGACACATGTATGATGTCATATCTATGTATCTGTATACTTCTTTATATATTCTCTATATAGACATAGAGAGAAAAATAGATGACAGATACAGAAAAGTTAGACGGTAGATGAGATAGATGGATCTGTATTTATTAGGGATGATAGATAGTTATATTTATAGATGATAGATACATAATGGATAGATGGAGGCATGAATAGACAAGATACACGGTAGATATATATACCTCTATTTACTTACCAACTAGATAGATGGATAGATAGGCAGATAAATAATAGATAAGGTACACAGATACATAAATACATAGATCAGATAAGTAGGTAGGTGGGTAGCAGATCAAAACAGTCAATTCTAAGGAAAAAGCAACCCTGAATAGTCAATGGAAGGACTGATGCTGAAGCCCCAGTACTTTGCCCGTGTGATACAAAAGGCCTGGAAAAGACTCTGATGCTGGAAACAATGGAAGACAGAAGGAGAAGGGGACGGCAGAGGAGGAGATGGTTGGATGGCATCACCTACTCAATGGACATGAGTTTGAGCAAGCTCTGGGTGATGGTGAAGGACAAGGAAGCCTGGCATGCTGCAGTCCATGGGGTCGCAAAGAGTTGGACATGACTTAGCAACTGAACAATAATAAGGTAGAGAGAGAGATAGACAGATATGCCACATAGACACATAAAAAGGTGTAGGTAGGTAGATACTTAAGAGATAGGTCTGTATATGTCCTATTGCTTCCGTTACTCTGGAGAACTTAGATTAATACAGCAATCTTTGCTTTTTTAATCCCTTAACTAATACGAAATGTTGAAATACAGTACTGCAGCCTGTTAGAAACGGAGATAAAACTGTAACATTTCTTTTCTTTTTCCTGCTGCTGACTTAACTATTAACGAGATGACTTGAGTAGCTACGAGCAGGTAGTCATAAGCCACCAAGTCAAGAGTGGGAAGCGTGAGTGGTGACTGTGGAAAAAAAAGAAAACAAACATTTCGTTTTGTGGCTTTCCATGAGCGATGCCTTTCACTCCCAGGAGATGGCATGTGGCTTGTAAGTCTGATAAGACTGTCCACTGCAGTCAGGAGAAGCCAGGAGAGACACGTGTATATGGGGACAGAGGGTGAGATGGTTAGGGACAGGGAGGCCGGGCCTGCTGCAGTCCATGGGGTCCCAAAGGAAGTGGA
>SJYV01018980.1:5388-34505 GCA_006410875.1 Neotragus pygmaeus
GCCCCCCCCCAAAATAAAGTCTGACACTGTTTCCCCGTCTATTTCCCATGAAGTGATGGGACCAGATGCCATGATCTTAATTTTCTGAATGTTGAGCTTTATTATTTTACCTGATGAGTTCATATTTAAGGGTCCGCTTTTCTTTTCTTTCTTTCTTACCTTGCTTGGTCTTCATTGCTACATGCGGGCTTTCTCTAATTGTGGTGTCTGGGCTCATTGCAGTGGCTTCTTTTGTTCCTCAGGGGGCTCAGTAGTTATGACCTTCCGGCTCAATGGCCCAGAGGCCTATGCGATCTTCCCGAGGTAGGGATCGAACTTGTGTTACCTGCATTGGCAGGACGACTCTTAACCCCTGAACCACCAGGGACGTCCTCTGCTTTTTTAAGAAGCACAGTTCCATGAGTTGCCACACAGGCTTACATCAAGCCTTGACCCCTGGAGGACATAAAGCTTTCTTGCTCCAGTCAGTTCTGGTGTGGGCCACTGTCTCATCTGTACTTGCTCCACCTTGAAACAGAATCAAGAATCCCATTGCAGGAGGAACCCCAGAAGACAGCAGAGGCGATCCCAGGCCAGGAAATCGTTCTTTCACAGATCAAAAGTGCCAGAAGGTTGCAAGTCCCATCCCACCTTCCGTAGCTCATCACTTAGGGTAAGGCGCGGGTATTGGGATCTGTCCAACCAGAAGGCCTCTGAAGCAGGTGGGCGGGGCGACGCGCCTCAAGCGCCCAAACTTCCTTTATCCTTAGCTGGCTCCCCGGTGGTGTGTTCCCTACACTTCTGTGTTCACGGTAGCCCTTTGGTGTCCGTTGCACTGACCAGCACTGGTCGTTGGAGACGAAGAAAGGACGCAGAAAGGTCTGGAACACGTCACAATGGTGAGTGAGCTCCCTGGGATTGCGGAGACTCGCTGAAGGCTCTATTCAGCCCAGATCAGCGGGAATGGCCTCCTGGTGGTCACCTCGGAAGTCTGTGGAGTTGACTCTAATAAGAAAGCCTGGAGCTTCCAGCTTTTTTAACTACTGTTTGCTGGGGAGATTTTCCTGTGCCATATGTGGTGGTGTCAAACGTTGGTTCTCTACTCGGAGGATCGGAGTTGGCTGTTTCTGAGTTGGGAACAGGAGTATGAGAACGGAGCTCTCCTTCCAGTGGTCCTGGGTTAATGTCTGAGCTGGAACCTATCTGTGTTTAGGGTGAAGGTGTGACTGAGGTTGGTTTTACCCAGACATTAGAGCTGGAGGGAAGACCGGGGGCTAGGAGGATGAGTGTACCCTGTGAATGAGGTGAGCCCAAAAGGTAGTTACTACCTTGGAGCTTTCAATGGTGGCTCAGGGAGTAAAGAATATGCCTGCATTGCAGCAGACTCAGGAGCAGCAGGTTCAATCCCTGGGTCAGGACGTTCCCCTGGAGAAGGTCATGGTAACTCACTCTATTAATCTTGCCTGGAGAATCTCATCGACAGAGGAGCCTGGTGAGCTGAAGTCCATGAGGTCTCAAATAGTCAGACATGACTGAAGCGACTGAAGAAGCAAACCCACACACACCTTGCTTTTGGTTAGAGGCTAAGTTGTGTCTGACTCTTGCGACCCAATGGACTGTGGCCTGCCAGGCTGCTTTGTCCATGGGATTTTCCAGGCAATAGTCCTGGAGTGGATTCCTTCTCCAGGGGATCTTCCCAACCCAGGGCTCGAACCCAGGTCTCCCGCATCATGGACAGACACTTTACCGTCTGAGCCAAGTCATAGAGAGCAGTTATTTCAGACAGAAAGGAGAAGAGNCTGGAGTGGATTCCTTCTCCAGGGGATCTTCCCAACCCAGGGCTCGAACCCAGGTCTCCCGCATCATGGACAGACACTTTACCGTCTGAGCCAAGTCATAGAGAGCAGTTATTTCAGACAGAAAGGAGAAGAGAAGAGACAGGAAAAGGTAGCCAGTAAGTGGTGAGATTCCAGAAGACTCACCAAAAGTTCTAAGTAATTCTGGGCTGTTGGCCCTGCATCTATTGCAACAAAGATCCTTGCCCTCTGGGTAATGGTGGACCAACAGCCACAACAGAGACATCACTTTGCCTACAAAACTCCATATAGTCAAAGTGCTGCGAGACAGCGTGAGGAACTCCGCCTATGGCAAAGGTCATGAGGAAGGAGGCTTCGGCATACACAAAGGTGGGATCAAGCATCTACCCCCAAAACCAGAGTCTGTTTTATGCTCTCACCTACACCCCTGACTTTACAGGGGGCTCTCCCTCATCACCATTTCTCTCGGAGAAGGAGTTAACTTGCAGCTCCAGTTAATAAAAATTCCTGGGCATGAAAAGAGTGTTTCAAAACTCCTCTGAAGTTTCTCTAGCCTACCTGAACAGGTTCGTCTGGCCACAGGTGATTGTTTACAGCCTCCCAACCATGAGAGGCACAAGATGCTTTAAAATTTTCTAAATACAGACTCTTTGAGAGGTCAGAGCTATTTCAAATCCTGAAAGATGATGCTGTGAAAGTGCTGCACTCATATGGTAGCAAATTTGGGAAACTCAGCAGTGGCCACAGGACTGGAAAAGGTCAGCTTTCATTCCAATCCCAAAGAAAGGCAATGCCAAAGAATGCTCAAACTACCGCACAATTGCACTCATCTCACATGCTAGTAAAGTCATGCTCAAAATTCTCCAAGCCAGGCTTCAGAAATACGTGAACCGTGAACTCCCTGATGTTCAAGCTGGTTTTCGAAAAGGCAGAGGAACCAGAGATCAAATTGCCAACATCCGCTGGATCATGGAAAAAGCAAGAGAGTTGCAGAAAAACATCTATTTCTGCTTTATTGACTATGCCAAAGCCTTTGACTGTGTGGATCACAATCAACTGTGGAAAATTCTGAAAGAGATGGGAATACCAGACCACCTAACCTGCCTCTTGAGAAATCTGTATGCAGGTCAGGAAGCAACAGTTAGAACTGGACATGGAACAACAGACTGGTTCCAAATAGGAAAAGGAGTACGTCAAGGCTGTATATTGTCACCCTGCTTATTTAACTTCTATGCAGAGTACATCATGAGAAACGCTGGACTGGAAGAAACACAGGCTGGAATCAAGACTGCCGGGAGAAATATCAATAACCTCAGATATGCAGATGACACCACCCTCATGGCAAAAAGTGAAGAGGAACAAAAAGCCTCTTGATGAAAGTGAAGGAGGAGAGTGAAAAAGTTGGCTTAAGGACATGGAAGCAACCTAGATGTCCACTGGCAGATGAATGGATAAGAAAGCAGTCGTACATATATGCAATGGAATATTACTCAGCCATTAAAAAGAATGCATTTGAATCAGTTCTTTTTTTTTTTTTTTGAACATTTTTTTTTTACTTTATTCTACTTTAAAATACTGTATTGGTTTTGCCATACATTGACATGAATCCACCACAGGTGTATACAAGCTCCCAACAGTTCTAATGAGGTAGATGAAACTGGAGCCTATTATACAGAGTGAAGTCAGAAAGAAAAACATCAATACAGTATACTAATGCACATATATGGAATTTAGAAAGATGGTAACAATGATCCTATATGCGAGACAGCAAAAGAGACATAGATGCAAAAACAGTCTTTTGGACTCTGTGGGAGAAGGCGAGGATGGGGTGATTTGAGAGAATAGCATTGAAACATGTATATTATCATATGTGAAACAGATTCCCAGTCCAGGTTTGATACATGAGACAGGGTGCTCAGGGCTGGTGCACTGGGATGACCCTGAGGGATGGGATGGAGAGGGAGGTGGGNGTGATGGACAAGGAGGCCTTGCATGCTGTGATTCATGGGGTGGCAAAGAGTTGGACACGACTGAATGACTGCACTGAACTGAACTGATGGCTGATTTATGTTGAGGTTTAATAGAAAAAAAGCAAAATGCTGTAAAGCAATTATCCTTCAATAAAAAATAAATCTTAAAAAATATACATAAAGATCAATAAACTGCAAATGAGAAGTAAACCACCCCCCCAAAAAAAACACAATTGAGTAGCGTAGAGAATGCTGAACTACAAATAATTTAGGGAGAAAATATGTATGTGACTTCTCTTCCAGCTGTAGCATTAGCATAACAGCCTTTCTTGTTGTGGAGATATTTTCATGCAAAATATAGTACACTAGTGTCAAAGGATTACACATTATACTTTACTTATATGACTGCTCATTCTTATTCTGTGCTTATATAGACTTCTTAAATTGAATACCAATTATAGTGCTTTAAAAAATTATTATAGTTTCTAGTTTTACATCAGGATTTTCTTCCAAGTCCTAACAAAGAACGTACTGTTAGTGTAATATGGAGTAAGGGAAATATGTTGATGGAAACTATTGTTGAATCACGTCCTTATCCTTTTGATAAGTGATAATTGTACTTTCAGTAAGGTATCTAAGTGGTAGTGGTGGTTTAGTCGCTAAGTTGTGTCTGATTCTTGTGATCCCATGGACTGTAGCTGTAAGACTCCTCTGTACATGGGATTTTCTGGGGATTTTCTTCTCCAGGAGGATATCTAGAATCACTGTTTAATACCCTTAAATTATTTAATATGTAATAATATTGGACATGCTTTATTAAATGTCTAAGAACACTGGAGTGGGTTGCCATTTCCTTCTCCAGGGGATCTTCCTGACCTAGGGATCAAACCACGTCTCCTGCATCAGCAGGAAGATTCTTTATCACTGAACCAGGCAAGCCCCCTATTGTCTAGACAGGTACAAAAGAAATATCTTGATAGCAGGATCTCTGTCTGAAGGCAGTCTTCATCCTGAGAATTCCAACATGTTTTGTTATGTAGATCATACTTGTGTTTTGTAGAGGACTAACATGTTCTTGGAAATGACTCGAGTCACTTACGCCTCGGTAGGTCCAAGTGTATAATACCCGTTGCTCCTCCAAGGTCCAGACAGCAGAGAAAGAGTGGCGATGCTATGTACTGAGTGGACTTCAAAACCAGAGAAGTGTTATTTCCTGGTTTTGTATCATCAAACAGAATGGTAAATGGCAGGCTCTGGAGAATATTTAAAACATTAAAAACATATTTAAAAACAGTCAACAGTACAGGGAATTATAATCAATATCTTATAATAACCTATAATTGAATAGAATCTGGAAAATAATATATATGTATATATCATATATGATATGTATTCAGTTCAGTTCGGTTCAGTTCAGTTCAGTCTCTCAGTCGTGTCTGACTCTTTGTGACCCCATGAATTGCAGCACACCAGGCCCCCTGCCCACCACCATCTCTCGGAGTTCACTCAGACTCGCATCCATCGAGTCCGTGATGCCATCCAGCCATCTCATCCTCTGTCGTCCCCTTCTCCTCCTGCCCCCAATCCCTCCCAGCATCAGAGTCTTTTCCAATGAGTCAACTCTTCACATGAGGTGGCCAAAGTACTGGAGTTTCAGCTTTAGCATCATTCCTTCCAAAGAACACCCAGGGCTGATCTCCTTCAGAATGGACTGGTTGGATCTCCTTGCAGTCCAAGGGACTCTCAAGAGNATGGACAGGGAAGCCTGGCGTGCTGCAGTCCATGGGGTTGCAAAGAGTCGGACACGACTGAGCAACTGACCTGAACTGATATTAGCTAAGTTATTTGAGGAGTAAGATCTGTAAGGTCCAAGCCAAATTTTAAGTAACAGAAACCATAATTTTGATCTATGAATCATTGGTTCAGAGCTTCCCAGCTCAATATGGGATATTTTAGGACAGTGGGTGTTGTGACCATGGAGAATCTAGGCACAACCATGGTTTTGATAGTAAAAGAGAAACACTGCCCTATTTGTCCTCTATGCTATGTTCGTTAGTGCCTCTAAGATTATCAGGGGTATCTTGCTTAAATTTGTTGGGATCTCAGGTTAAATTAAGTGGCTCAGTGATGAATCTGCCTGCAATGCAGGAGACATGGGTTCAAGCCGTGGGTTGGTAAGATCCCCTGGAGAAGGAAATGGCAACCCACTTCCTCATTCTTGCCTGAGAAATCCCATGGACAGAAGAGCCTGATGAGCTACAGTGCATGGTGTCGCAAAGTTAGACACAACTGAGCAACTAAACAACAACATTGATTAACTGCTTAAAGGGTGACTTAGTACCCTACATCAGATGGCAAAATTAATTCTGAGCCTGTTGTAATTCTGAGCCAGGCCATGTACTCTCATTTTTTTGTGTGTAAAAAAACTTTTTTTTTTTTTTGGTAATTGAAAAAAAAAATCTATTTGGCTACACCAGGTCTTAGCATGCAGGTATGTGGGACCTAGGTCCCTGACTAGGGACTCCTGCATTGAGAGAGTAGAGTCTTAGCCACTGGACCACCAGGGAAGTCCTTGTTTTGTAAATTATTTTAGTATATTTTGGATTTCCATTTGGCTATAAATGTGGACCTTTTTATAGTATTTTATCTATCTACCTTGTTTTGTTTTCTTATTCACTGGATATACCTTGGGTGTCTCTCTACCCCGGTTTTTATCATTTTTTTCCTCTTGAGAGCCTCAAAACAGTGCCATCAAGGAGTCTTCCCCAGGACAACGGGTTGCATTACAGGGTTTAAGGAGCCCAAACTTAAGTCAGGTGTGAACTAATCCCTTACCTGTCCCACAAGAATGCCATGGGTGTTGGCCCCTTGTAACTCTAACACACATAGCTGGGGCTATATAGAGAAATTGTAACCCTTGCACAGGGGTGGTGCAAATTTAAAAAATGGTGCAGTCACTTAGGAAAATAGTCTGGTCAGTTCCTCAAAAATTAAACCCAGAAATATCATGCTGCTGCTGCTGCTGCTAAGTCACTTCAGTCATGACTGACTCTGTGCGACCCCATAGATGGCAGCCCACCAGGCTCCCCCGTCCCTGGGATTCTCCAGGCAAGAACACTGGAGTGGGTTGCCATTTCCTTCTCCAATGCATGAAGGTGAAAAAAGAAAGTGAAGTCGCTCAGTGATGTCTGACTCTTAGCGACCCCATGGACTGCAGCTTACCAGGCTCCTCCGCCCATGGGATTTTCCAGGCAAGAGTACTGGAGTGGGGTGACATTGCCTTCTCTGCAGAAATATCATATGATCCATCAATTTCTCTCCTACCTATACATCCAAGTAAAATACAAGCATATGTTCAAACAAAAACTTGTACATGAAAACATAATAGCCAGAAGTAAAAACATTCCAAATGTATATTAATAGATGAACAGATAGAAGGGGAAAATAGAATAGAAGAGGAACAGGTGGAAGCAGTGACAGATTTCTTTTCAGGCTCTAAAATCACAGCAGATGGTGACTGCAGCCATGAAATTAGAAGATGACTGCTACTGGGAAGGAAAGTTATGACAAACCTAGACAGTGTATTAAAAGCAAAAACATCACTTTACCAACAGGAGTCTGTATAGTCAGAGCTATGGTCTTTCCAGTAGTCATGTACAGAAATGAGAGTTGGACCATAAAGAAGGCAGAGTGCTGAAGAATTGATGCTTTCAATCTGGTGCTGGAGAAGACTCTTGAGGGTCCCTTGGACAGCAAGAAGATCAAATCTGTCAACCCTAAAGAAGATCAACCCAGAATACTCACCAGAGGGATTGGTGCTGAAGCTGAAGCTCCAATACTTTGGCCACCTGTTACGAACAGTCAACTCATTGGAAAAGACCCTGATGCTGGGAAAAATTGAAGACAGAAGGAGAATAGGGTGACAGAGGATAAGATGTTTGGGTGGCATCGCCGATTCAACGGACATGAAGTTGGGCAAACTGTGGGAGAGAAGCTTGGCATGCTGGGGTCACAAAGGGCCAGACACAACTTGACAACTGAACAACAGATGAACAGATAAATGCGATGGGTTTTGTCCACCCAGCAGAATATTGTTATTCAGTCTTTAAGTTGTGTCAAGCTCTTTGGGACCCCATGGATGGCAGCACGCCAGGCTTCCCTGTCCTTCACTATCTTCCAGAGTTTCCTCAAGTTCGTGTCCATTGAGTTGGTGATGCCATCCAATCATCTCATCCTCCATCGCCCCCTTCTCCTGCCCTCAATCTTTGTCCATAAAAATGGATGAAGTGTTGATACATTCAACACTGAAGTACCTTGAAAAAAGTAGGCTAAGTGACGGGAGTCAGTTGCAAAGACCATATGTTATACAATTCCATTCCTTTGAAAGCCTTGAATAGGGAAATCTATATAGGTAGAAAGTTTAGTGGTAGTCGAGGCATAGGGACTAGAGGAAGAAATTGGGAAGATTGGGAGTGATAGCTAAAGAGCAGAGGAGTGTGTGTGTGTGTTTATTTTGCTGCACTGGGTCTTAGTTGCGGCACTTGGAATCCTTAGTTGCAGCATTTGGGATCTAGTTCCTCAACCAGGAATCTATCCCAGGTCCCCTGCATTGGGAGCGAGAAGTCTTAGCCACTAGACTACCAGAGAAGTCTTGAAAGCAGTTTCGTTTTAAGGACAGGAAAATATTCTGAAATTGACTCTAGTAGTGGTTACATCTGCCTTCCCTGGTGGCTCAGAGGGTAAAGCATCTGCCTGCAATGCAGGAGACCTGGGTTTGATCCCTGGGTCAGGAAGATCCCCTGGAGAAGGAAATGGCAACCCACTCCAGTACTCTTGCTTGGAAAATCCCATGGACAGAGAAGCCTGGTAGACTACAGTCCATGGGATCGCAAAGAGTCGGACACGACTGAGCCACTTCACTTTCATTTCACATGAGCAAGGGTTCGTGTGCCCACAGCACAGAAAGCCAACTCTGACACCAAGTATCTGCAGCAAAGTACGGGCTTGTTTGCAGGGAGCCAAGGAAGTAAGTGGGAGACAAGTCTTAGATCCACTCCAACTTAGTCTGTGAGTTAAGAGGTTTTTTTAAAGGGGGAAGAACAAAGAGGCTGGGATTGATCATCATCTTGTGACACTCCTGTGACACTTCTTAATCATAGTTTCAGGAGTCAGGATGTCCCTGGTTTATGAGTCTCAGCCCAGATGGGCCATGGCCTAGAGGTCTGTTAGTTTATCTTGACCTGGAGAGACAACCTGAGTATGTACATTAATGATGATATCTATAATAACAATTATAGTACATTAAGAATGTTATCTGGGCTTCCCTTGGGGGCTCAGTGATAAAGAATCTGCTTGCCAATCCAGGAGACACAGGTTTGTTCCCTGGGTCAGGAAGATCCCCCAGAAGAGGAAATGATAACCCACTCCAATATTCTTGCCTGGAGAATCCCATGGACAGAGGAATCTGGCGGGCTACAGTCCATGGGGTTGCAGTCCATGGGGTTGGACAGGACTTAGCAACTAAACAAGAACAACAATGTTATCTACAACAGCAATTGTAGTCATCTGACTCTAGTTGATTAGCATTCAGTTAGCATTGAGGTCAGAAGATTGAGTTCAAAAGGGATGATAAAGGGAATAAAGTTTTGAATAGAGAGATTAATCATAAGCTCAGTGAGGGAACTTCATTTCAGAGGAAACTCAGTTTCAGTGAAAACCAGTGAGTTATAGACATTAAAGGGTCCATTATATAGTATGTGTGTTGGATCTCAATAAAGTGTCCAGGTAAGTGGATAAATGCATTAAGAGTTTTGCAATGCAGAGTTCTGCAATTCTGGCTCATACATCTAAGAATTTCCAGGTTATTTAAAACATCCATCCATTACCTCAGATTGTTCTTGTGTGTGCGTGTGTGTGTGAGAGACAGAGAGAGAGAACTCTTAAGATCCCCCTCTCAGCAAATTTCACTTATACAAAACAGTATCTCAAATCATATTGCCATACTCAAATATAGACCACTTTGTTAGTAATTTATACCTCAGGAGAGATAGGAGAGAAGGAAGAGTTTCCAGGGGCATCTCACATATACATTATGGTTTGTTTTGTTGCTATTATTAGTGAAAATAGGAATTCAGTTGCCTTAGAGATCGTATAGCTGTTTAAATTTCAGTGTTCTCTAGGGACACAAACTAACATTGATCTAAAATAAATTTCCTTCCCATGTAAACTGAATTTAATGAAATCAGATATTTTAATAACACGTCTCACACCCTCTGCTTAGAGAAGAGTCCCCCCAGCTATGCCTGCCTGGCTCAAACTTCCCATCCGGGCCAAGGAAGGGCTCTAGGACTCAAAAATACCAAACGAATGGGAGTGGGGAAGAGATGGGAAGAAAGCTCAAAGTTGTCCAATTTCAAAGATTAAAACGGAGCCCGTCTCTTTATTTCAGATGGTGATGTCACACTGAAGCAGCTACGATTCTAAACAAGGGTCACCGTTGTATACAAAACCCCTTGGTCCCAGTTGCACACAAAGCTGACCCTCTGGTCTGGGCACCCTCTTGTTTATACTTGCTTCATCTTGAAACTGAATCAGGAATTCCCTATGCATACCTGTGACCTCGCTTTGTGACCAAGCCGAGGGGAGACTACGGTCAGCCTTAGAATAAGGAAATGTTCTATTCAAATTCAAACATTCGCGGGGACAAGTTACCGGTAAAGGCTGAAACCGGTTTGCACAAGCCAAGCGTCCTCCCGCCCCGCTGTCACTCAGGCACGAGGGGGCGCGGCCTTGGAAGTTGTCCAATCCGGAAGGTAACTGGCAATGGTAGATGGGGCTACTGACCACAACCAATCGCTCTGGCTCTGCTCCGGAAACGAGGGTGCTTAATGGCCATTCTTGTCGGCTGCGGGCTCTGAAATGCACTGGTCGTGGGAGTCGTAGGAAGAGGTTAAGGAGACCGAAGAAACGTAGAAATGATGAGTGTGAGTCTGAAAGCGAAGACGGAGAGGAGGGGCTGGTTGAAACTGGCCTGGCCATGGCGGGAACCGGGCTTCCCCGCAGTCAACTTCGGAATCTGCTGACCCGAGTCCCCCCGGAACATCTCTCGGACCTGTCCTATCCAGCTCGCTGCGTTGGGGGCGGGGAGCGGCAGTTGGGACCACGGGCATCCTGTCCTCTCACGGGACACCTCACGCAGCCACCTCGGCCCCAACCCCACCGCCTCTCTGGGCAGCTTGTTGTCTCCCCCAGAATGTGTGATGACCACGAGGAAGTTTTTTAGGTTTGATGTCTGGGCTATATGCGAGGGAGGAGCTGTGGTGTGTGGGGTCCCCAATTCCTCCCCAGTGGGACACGATTTATCNGACCTGAGGCAAAACAGACTCTGGAACTACGGAACAACCCTATATCCCTGTACTTAATCGACACCTGAACCAAATTTCTCCCCCAACAGGGCAGTCTCTGAGCGAGAGAAGGAGGTTCCGCAGTACCGCTCGTTGTCCAGAGGTAGGAGTCTCCATTAGGTGCAAGAGGGTCAGATTCCCAGAGCAGCCTAGGTCTTCACACCTTTTGATTTGGGGGACTTGTCTGCCTTTAAGGGCGCTGGTTCTTGCCTTGTCCTGAACTTACTCTCCTGGCCTTCCAGAAATGGGAGTCTAGAAATTCCCATGTGAGGCCCAACCATTACAAGGGGCAGACAAGGGAGGGCAGGGCCCAGCGTGGCTCCCTATGGTGAGCAGGAATCTCTGTGTGTCTGCACCCTGTGCATTCAACAGGGCACTTTTTAGTCGGGAATGGACATCTGGGAGCAGAAAACCTATACACGTGGCACTGGAATCCGCAACAGGCAGCAAAAGCCACGCCCAACGTGGGGCTCGAACCCACGACCCTGAGATTAAGGGTCTCATGCTCTACCGACTGAGCTAGCCGGGCGGCTGGCAGCAGCCACCTATGGCCAGGTTTCCGAAGTTGACGGGCTGTGGACCGCCCCAAACGACAGGATGGAGCGAGAACCAGAGTCAGTGGGTAAGTGGAGTACCTGGATTTGAGGTGGGGGTGGGCTCCGGCTGCAAATGCCAGCAGGGCATCGCCTCGCTCCACGCCGATGCCATGGCCTCCTGACCGAGGACCGTCGGGTCCAGGCTTGACTGTTCTGNCCAGAGTCAGTGGGTAAGTGGAGTACCTGGATTTGAGGTGGGGGTGGGCTCCGGCTGCAAATGCCAGCAGGGCATCGCCTCGCTCCACGCCGATGCCATGGCCTCCTGACCGAGGACCGTCGGGTCCAGGCTTGACTGTTCTGAGATCTGCCACCGGCGAGGAACAGGCTCCCGATGCAGAGGAAGGGAACATCTCTGTCTTCTGTTCCTTGTTCTTCCAGCACAGGCTGACAATGTAGCTTGTTAGGAGATTTACGGAGACACTTTGGCTACTGGGCCTCAATGAAAAAATTTAAAACAATGGAAGGCTCAGAGTGGGCCCTGAGACCNATAAACAGTGCTGCAATGAACATTGGGGTACATGTGTCTCTTTCAATTCTGGTTTCCTCGGTGTGTACATTTTATTACTTATTTTTAAAATATTTACTCATTTAATTATTTGGCTGCACCAAGTCTTTCTGTGGTGTGTGGGATCTAGTTCCGTTACCAGGGATCGAACCCTGGGACTCCGGCTTCTGGAGCAGAGTCTTAGCTCTTGGACCGCCAGGGAAGTTCCCAGATGGGTATTTATTAAAACCTAGATTTTTTGTTTGTGTATATATATTACATGGGAGGAAAACTGAGAATGACCACCTGGAACTATGTTCCATGGAATCTTTGAGCCTCTACTCTCGGGATATTTCCTGGGCATCATCATCCTACGGGAATCCTTCCGTTGGAGATTCCTTTCTTGAAGCTTTCTTGGATGATCTGTCCTCGCCTTGCCCCTCCCTGCTTTTGTTGACAAGAAGATTTATTGCTTTAAGTGTCCATTTTTCAGTAAGGGTAAATACATTTTTTATTTACTCAATAGGCTTGAAATACAGTATAAAACATTTACAAAGAGGCAAGAAAAAGGTTAATTTCAGGGGGAAAAAAGAATTTCATCATTGCATTTCATTTAAGATCCTGGTTTCATCCCTTAACCTGGCTGTAGTTAAGTTTCAGAGGGCTGTTCATTTCTTTTGGGTGATTTCCAGAGAAATTCCAGAGTTTAGACTTGCAGACCAGAAGTGTTCAAATAGGGTTAATTACAAAACAAGTCTTATCATGGAAATAATAATTAACTAACATTTTCTTTGCTGAAAGAAATATATATTGGGGATTTTCTGATTATACAAGTGCATTTCAATTTTCCTTCCTCCTCTTCACATAAGCACTGTTTGACTGAATTTGCTGGATTGTTCAGTGTGTTTGTATAATTAAAATGTAATAATAATGGTGCCAAGTGACTCCAGTGGGGAGTATGACCTATTGTGGATGAGCCAAACTAAGCCCCACTGTTAGCCTGTAAAGAGAGTTAGCAGTGAAGGCCCATTGATTCCTCCTAGGAACTGATTCATTGGAAAAGACCCTAATGCTGGGAAAGATTGAAGGCAAAAGGAGAAGGGCAGGGGCAGAGAATAAGATGTTTAGATAGCATCACCGACTCAAAAGACATAAGTTTGAGCAAACTCTGGGAGACAGTGAAGGGCAGGAAAGCCTGGTATGCTGCAGTCCATGGGGCTGCAAATAGTTGGACACAACTTAGTGACTGAACAGGGAAATGGAGATTTCGTGATTCTCTTTCTGATGTTGTAATCATGGTTTCCCTAAGTGTTGGATTTATAATGGCGGTGCATTCAGTATAATATGTGCACAGGGAAGTCTGTGCAAGTTGGTGTTCTGTTTCCTTGATAAAGGGTTTGGGAATTTGGGAGTTCTTTGGGGTTGAAACCTGCTGAGAAATTCCCTCACTTGTGAGAATGGAAGGGGAGGTGGACTTTTTGGGGTCCATACCTTTCTTCCCCAGAGACTGACTCACTTTTAGGGTTCTATTGCAGTTGGGAGTATCTGGAGCACAATTTTTTAAATTACTTTATGTATTTATTTTAGCTCTGCCAGGTCTTCATGGCTGCACTTGGGCTTTCTCTAGTTGCAGCACTTGGGGGCTGTTCTCTAGTTGCAGCTTCAGTAGTTGTGGCACATGGGCTCAGTTGCCTTGAAGCATGTGGAATCTTCCGGGACCAGGGATTGAACTCATGTCCCCTACATTGGCAGGCAGAATCTTAACCACTAGACCACCAGGGAATTTTGTAGACCATATTTTAAGAATGTATTTAACTTTCTGAATGTGGGTTTTCCCTTTCAACTGTAGGGGAACAATCTGCTTATCTCAGCTGATTCAAATATTTTCTCTTCTTTCCTATGGATTCCTTTATATGTTGAATATGGTGGTTCTGTAACTTTTTTCCTTAGTACCTCCTACATAACCCCTCTATTTCCACTATTTTTTTAAATTTTGTATTGCTGCATTACATTATAACAATTACTAAGCCAGTATTACTGTATTAAAGTCCACAGTTTTCATTATCGATGTCTTTTGGGGTTACAGGATCTATAGGGTTTGGTAAATGTTTAATGACACGTATCCATCATTTTTCTACCCTCAAAATCCCTTATGCTTCACCTTTTCATTCATCTCTTCCTCCAAACCCCAAATCCTTCAGAACCAAAGATATTTTTATGGCTCATACTAATATCTTTTCCAAAATATCATCTATTGGAATCTTAGGTTGCCTTGTCAGATTGGCTTCTTTCACTTACCAACATACTTTTGAGGGTTTTTATGGCTTAATACCTCATTTCATTTTTTCACTGAGCAATATTTCATCTTCTTATAGTAATAATGACACTGATTTTTTATCCATTCAACTCTTGAAGGACATCATGCTTAACTCTAACTCTTATCAATTATGAGTAAAGCACATACAAGCATTCGTGTTAGGCTTTTGTAGGTACTGAAGGTTTCAGCTAATTTATGTCTCTACTAAGGAGCAGGATTGCTGTCTTCCTATATGTATGAGTATGTTAAGGATTCATGGGAAATTCTTATCTTCCAATGTACGCATATCAAATTTCATTCCCACCACCGAGGAGTGAGGATTACCGGCAGCTTCTCGTCTTCACTAATGTTTAGTGTTTTGAATTTAGTCATTTAATAAGTGTGTAGTGACATATTATCGCTGTTTTATTTATATTAATAATTTCCCAAAGACATGTTCTACATGTTTTCATATTGCTTATTTCCCACCTGTATATCTTGTTTGGTGTGACATCTATTCAGATCTTTTCCCCATTTTTAATGAGTTGTTTATCTCTTTACTGTTGAGTTTTAAGAATCCTTTGTATATTTGAATTTATAGTCATTTATCAGATATGTGTATTACAGAGACACTCTCCTAGTGTGTGACTTTTCATTCTCTTAACACCTTCTCCACCACAGGAGTTTTCCTTTTAATGAAGGTACACTTACTGGTTTTTCCTTTCATGGTTTGTTTGGTTTTGGTGTTATATCTAAGTATGATGTTAGCTGCAGGTGTCTTGTTGACGTTTTTTCAAGAACAAAGAGTTCCCTCTGTTATTAGTTTGTTATCATAAATGGATGTTGAATTGTATCAAATCTTTTTATGTTCATTTCTCCTTCCTTTCATTTCTGATATTATTTCTGTTTTGCCTTTCTGTTACCTTGACTAGATGTCAATCAATTTTATTATAATTAATATTTTACAAGAACCAGCTTTTAGTTTTGAAAAGTAGGAGAGTGGTTTTTTCCTTTCAAAAATTTAAAAATTTCACTCTACTCTATTCCTGCTTGGTTTCTAAAAAGAAGTCTGATCTAAGTCTAATCTTTTTTTTTTTTTTTTCTATAAAAGTAAGGTGGGTTTTCCCATCTGGCTTTTTTCAATATATTCTCTTTCTCTTTGATATTTCCCAAGTTAGAATACGATAGACTTAGTGTGCATTTTTGATGGTTAGTGTTCTCTAAGCTTTTTGGATCTACAGCATGCCATCAATCATTAATTTTAGGGAAATCTCAATGATTATTACTTTCTGTTCCTTTCTGTGTACCTTTTCTTTGAGATATTTTGTGTATTTTAAACCTTCTTGTCACTGTTCTACAATTTATAGATTTTGTGTTCTGTCTTGTTTGGGTTTTGGTTTTGGTGTTTGGGGCTTTTTGTTAGCCTCTGGTGAAATGGATTTTTTTCAGTATAGGCCTTCTTAAGAACAGAATATTTGGTGTTTATTTTTAAATGCTTTCTTTATTTCTTCTTTTCCAGTTTTGGAGAGAGTATTTTGCCTGTGAACTCAATTCGCTGATCTAAGTTTTTTCCTTTGAGGCTAGGAATGACGGCTTCTGAGTGCCTTAAATGACAGCTTCTAACCTGTTAAGTCTCTGTCTTCAATTTTTGATGATTGATTGCTGGCTGCTTTAAAAATCCTTACCTGTCCTCTTTTTGCTTTTACCCACATCCATACAAAGTGATTGGAAAGCCTTAGTCTTCCTTCTGTTGTTAGTGGCAAGAGATTCTATCTTCTTAAGATTTTGTTCTTGTATGTGAACCCTCATCCAAGCCCAGCCCCGAACTTCAGTTTTTAAAAAGTCCAGATACTTTCCCTTGCTTTGTGAAGTTATTTCATGAAAGTGCTGGAGACGTATGCCTTACTCTGCTCAGATATATCAATTATTTAAATAATAAGACCNCTTTTTGCTTTTACCCACATCCATACAAAGTGATTGGAAAGCCTTAGTCTTCCTTCCGTTGTTAGTGGCAAGAGATTCTATCTTCTTAAGATCTTGTTCTTGTATGTGAACCCTCATCCGAACCCAGCCCCGAACTTCAGTTTTTAAAAAGTCCAGATACTTTCCCTTGCTTTGTGAAGCTATTTCATGAAAGTGCTGGAGACGTATGCCTTACTCTGCTCAGATATATCAATTATTTAAATAATAAGACCTTTTACACACTATTGGCAGCATGTGCTGTCATCATCTAAGGGATTCTTAGACCAGGGTTCAAGCTATCCTGTTTCTGTATACCTTGTGGGAGCTTGTGGCAGGGCAGCCTTTAGAGTGGCTGGTCAGGAAATAACTTCCTCTTGCAATTTGAAAATGATGATTTTATATTCTTCAGGAGGAAAGTACTTCTGAATCTTTTACGTGTTTTATAAATACGTATGGCAGATTTACCATCAAACTCTTATGATTTTTAATGAACACACTTGCCATTTATGACTCTCAATCTGTTCCTCAGGGTTAAATAGGCACTGGGCACTCGTGTTCTAAATCTGCCATAAAAAGCTTTGTCAGCATATTAGCTCACTCTGTGTGCCTGTGTGTGCCTCTCAGCAGCCCTGAGGTACATGAGCCACATGGCTTTTGTGGTTTGGTTTTCAGACTATCTTCCTAGAGTCTGAACTGTAAGTGCCAATTAACTTTCTATAGATAGATTTTATTTATTTATTCATTTTGGCTGTGCTGAGTTTTCATTGCTGCACGGGCTTTTCTCTAGTTGCAGTGACCGGGGACTATTCTCTATCTGCAGTACATGGGCTTCTCATTGCGGTGGCTTCTCTTGTGGAACATGGACTCTAGGACATGCGGGCTTCAGTAGTTGTGACACATGGTCTCAGTAGTTGCAGCTCCCAGGCTCTTGAGCACAGGCTCAGGAGTTGTGGTGCACAGGCTCAGTTGCTCTGGGCAACATGTGGGATCTTCCTGGACCAGGGATCAAACTTGTGTCTCCTGCATGGGCAGGCAGATTCTTTACCACTGAGCTACCTGGAAAGCCTTAACTTTCTAGTGCATCAGATGAAAGAAAAAAGTGAGTCTGTAGTAAATATTGTAGAAGTGAAAGGCATATTTCCCCACAAGAATATTTTCTTTCCATCATCAATATCTGACTACTTCTAAAGGCTTAGAATACTTTAAGGCCAAATTGGCTGGCTGGATCCTATTAAAAGTTTTACAGGTTTGTTGGACTCTTTTGTTTGGTGCTGGGAATAGAAGAAAAAGCTTCCAGTTCAGCAATATGTTCTTATTCATAAAACCTTGTGCAGATTTGACCCTCTGCCTCATAAGTGCTATAAATGGTGGGTAAAGTGAAGAATATGGAAGTTTTTCCTGACAAGGTATTGATGGTCTTAAAATGGTAACATTTGCTTCATTTATATAGCACGTCTCTCACTTCTCCACATGTTCTGGACCCTGTTGTTAGTGAGAAATAAGATGTAATGTGATCAGAGTAAATATTTCCATGTTCATTATGCTGCTAAATTTGTGAGGACCTATAGACAGAGTAAATTCCTGATGACCAAGTCATAAAATAAATGTTTGTAGATGACAGAATCATATATAACCTATTCATATAAAAGTTGTATAGATGTCTAATCCCATCACTGTCACACATCCTGCTGTACATACATTTGGGGTGTTTTAGGACTTGGTGGCTATTGAAGATGTGACTGTGAAGTTCAGCCCAAAGGAGTGGGCTTTACTGAATCCTTCACAGAAGAAACTCTACAGAGATGTGATGTGAGAAAACTTCAGAAACCTGGCCTCAATAGGTGAGGATGTCAGCTTTCCTTTACTTTGTCAATTAAAGAACAAATGTTTCTTACTCGTTGATGTTCTTCCATGATGTCTATGTGAAAGGGAGAATATTGGTAGGTAAACTAGACCTGTTCACAGCCAACAATGAATGTAGAATCTAACGATTTCTGTATAATTTCTAATAGTTTGGAATCATTTTTCTTCATTTGCAATTTAGGGGGGGAAGGAAAGAAGCATGACATTGAAGCTCAGTACAAAAACCAGGGGAGAAAACTAAGGTAAGTCACACCCAGAACAGAAAGTAGTGCTTCATATGTGGCTCCTCGTTTGTGATAAAATTTTACAAGAAGTGGCCTAAACACATAATGCCTGCTTCACATTTATTTATTCTTTGAAAAAATTTTCTCCAAATCCTTTACAATATGGGACATAGATGTCCAGCATTTGGAAAACAGTTCTCTTGAAAACAGTATTTAACAAGCCCTATATGTGAATATCACTTTTGATAATTCCAAGAATGAAATCTTGCAGGGCATTCCTTTTTCAATTGAAAACCATTCAGACAAGGGAGATAACCTACACTTTTGCTATAAATCATAACAGTGTAGTTCAAATATCCTGCTAATAAATATTAAATTGTTAGTAAAGAAATCATTACTAGTATGATCCCTATTGTTATAGGAGTCATGTGATAGAAAGATTCTGTGCAAGTAAAGAGGGTAGTCAGTGTGCAGGAAACCACAGCCTTATTCCAAAACTCAGTGTGAACAAGAAAACGACTAGAGTGAAACCATCTGAATGCAGTGCATGTGGAAAAGTCTATAAAGACTATCTATTCCTTAATAGGCATATCAGCCATCATAATGGACACAAACTAGGTGAGTACCAGAAATATGAAGAGAAGCCATATAAATGCAAGAAATGTAGTAGAGCCTTCAGTTATCTTCAATGTTTTGAAAAACACAAACACAATGGACAGGAAAACTAGAAACGTAAGAAATGTGGGAAAGCATTTCGTTTTCACACTTCCTTTCAAATCCATAAAAGGATTCATATAGGAGAAAAGCCCTATGTAAAGAATGTGGGAGATCCTTTATGTGGCTCACAACCTTTGAAAGACACATGATAACCCACACAGGAAATACTCCTTATAAATGTAAGGAACATGAGAAACTCTTTAAGTGGCTTACAACCTTTTGAAACCACATGATAACGCACACTGGAGATGCTCCTTATAAATGTAAGGAAATGGGAAAATCTTTAGTTTTTTAAGATTTTCACTACAAATACATGAGAAAACCCACATGGGAGAGAAACCCTATCCATGTAAACAATGTGGAAAAACCTTTATATATCTTCAAACTTTTCAAATACGTGAAAGGACTCACATAGGAGAGAAACCCTATGAATGTAAGCAATGTGTTAAAGCTTTTATTTCTCCTGTAGGATTGCAAAACCATGAAAGAAATCACAGTGGAAAGAAATTCTATATATGTAAAACGTGTAGTAAAGCATTCAGTTATTCCAGTTATCTTCGAAAACATGAAAGAAATCATACTGGAGAGAAACCTTAAGAATATAAGGAGTGTGGAAAAGGCTTTATTTTTCTCTCAAGCCTTAGAGCAGACATGATAAGTCACTCTGGAGATGGACCTTATAAATGTAAAGAATGTGAGAAAGCATTTATTACTCCCAGTTCATTTGAAATACATGTAAGGACTCACACAGGAGAGAAGACTTATAAATGTAAACAATGTGGGAAAACTTTCAGTTGGCCTACTTCCATTCACAGACATGAAAAAAGTCATAGGGGAGAGAAACCCTGTAAGTGTAAGCAGTGTAGTAAAGCCTTCAGTTGTTCCAGATCCTTTCAAAGCCATGAAAGGAGACCAGTGGAGAAAAGCCCTATGGATGTAAAAAATGTGATAAAGCCTTCAGTAGTCCAAATTCCTGTCAAAAACATTAACGGAGTCATAGTGGAGAGAAACCTTATGAATATAAGGGATGTGGAAAAGCCTTGAGTTCTCTCACCAAATTTCAAAGACATGTAACGAAGCACACTGGAGACAGACCTTATAAATGTAAGGAGTGTGGGGAAAGTCTTTGATTCTTCCATTTACTTTCAAAGTCATAAAAGGATTCATAGTGTAGAAAAATCCTTTGAATATAAGGACTGTTATAAAGCCTTCAGTACTCCTAGGTCCCTTAAAAAACATGAAAGAACTCATATTGGAGAGAAACCTCATATATGTAAGGAATGTGGTAAAGCCATTAGTTATCCCAGTTTCTTGTAAAAACATGAAAGGAGTCATACTGGGGAGAAATCCTGTCAGTGTAAACAATGCAGTAAAACCATCACTTATTTCAGTTCCCTTTGAAGTTATGAAAGAACTCAGTGGAGAGAAACCCTATGAATGTAAGGAATGTGGGAAAGCCTTCATTTTCCCTTCAAAGTTTCATTTACACATGATAAAGCACACTAGCTGCTGCTGCTGCTAAGCCACTTCAGCCGTGTCCAACTCTGTGTGACCCCATAGACAGCAGCCCACCAGGCTCCCCCGTCCCTGGGATTCTCCAGGCAAGAACACTGGAATGGGTTGCCATTAGAGTCAGATCTTATTTGTGTAAGAAATGTGGGAAAGCCTTCAGTTGTCCCAGTTCATTACAAAACCATGAAAGAACACACACTGGAGAGAAACCATATGAATGTAAGAATTGTAGTAAAGTCTTCAGCCGAGTTCATTCTTTATGAAACCATGAAAGAACTCATATTGGAGAGTAACCCTATGAATGTAAGAAAGTGGAAAAGCCTTTAGTTCTATCACCAAATTTTCAAGACATGTGGTGAAGCACACTGGATAATGTAAGAAATGTAGGAAAACCCTCAATTTTTTCAGTTCATTATGAAATCAGAACTTTCAGTTGTAAGAAACCACGTGAGTGTAAAAACTATAGGAAAGCCTTCGATGGTCCCAGTTCTGTTCAAAACCATGAGAACACTCATAATGGAAAGTAGGCCTATGAATGTAAGAAATGTAGGAGAACTTTCAGTTGTCTCAATTCATTCTGAATACAGAAAGGAATTAACACTGTAGAGAACTCTTTTGAATGCAAAAAAGTATGGTAAAGCCTTTAGCAATTCCTGTTATGTTCAAATGCATGAAAGAACTCAGAAACTGAACGTAAGGAATATTGGAATGCCTTTGTCACATGACATTTTAAGGATGCAAGATGATGTACAATTTTCTCTCATATTCTTGGGAAAGAACTCACTCTAGAGAGAATTCTGTTAAATGTAAACAATATATGAAAATCTTCATTGGCCTTACATTCTTAAAACCATGTAAGAATGTACACTGGATAGATACCATATAACTGAAATGAAAAGTAAAGCTATTCATTTGAAATAAATATCTTTATAGTCATATGAAAATTGCACTGGAAAAAAATTCATGTTAATGTAAGTAATATGGGTAAGCCTCTGCAAATTCATGTAGAGTGCTCTCATAAACTTTAAACATATATTTTCCTTACCAGTGGCATACTCTTAAAGTTATTCTCTGAAGTATGGAGTTCTACTTACTTTTGCAAGTAAATGTTGAGGTAAGATAATTCTGTAGATAATCTTTAGGCTGTCATTCCTAAGTTTAATAAGTAATTTAACCTTTTATCAGTTAAATTTTTTTTATTTTTACTGTTAAGACTCTTTGATCTATAGGTGATTTGAACTGTATTTCTAATATGCAAGTAGGTTTGATTTTTAAATAATTTTGTAATTTTTGTGTAAATAAGGGAACACTAAAAAGTGGCATTTTGGTACTTGTTTGTTTCTTGTGGCAAGTACTCGATATCCCTTTTACATTATATTCAAATTTTTCATTGGCTTAAGAGCTTTATTCCATTTCCTTCCTAACAGAAATGTAATAAAGAGTTGGGCATGTATTTGTAAGTATGCAGAGTTCCTCATATAGTCTCATGAGGAATTATTCTTTTCATCTTTTGTCCTTTGTTATTTGTCATTCCTTCTGGCTAGGATTTAGGCTCTGGAATATTGAGAGAGCTGCATGATGACAATAAAATCTAGAGTTGGAGATGACTCTTTTTAACTGTTTTGTCAATGTGAGTAACGTGAACTACAGTTTCTAGACTCTGTTGCTTTTATGGTCCCATGTTAGAATTCACCAAACCTGAATAGACAGGTAACTTGAAATGTAGAAGTGAAATAGTATTAGGTAGATTTGGAGCCACCTGTATGGAAAGAGACAAGAAGCATAGGGCCTTTGCAGGCATTTGCTTCAAGCCTACTTTCCTCATTTTTTACTCTGCCAGTCAAGAATATCCTCAAAACTGAAGAGTCCAAGATGGTAGGGTAGGAAGACCCTGAGCTCACCTTCTCCCATAGGGACACCAAAATTACAACTATTTGCCAAGCAACTATTGATAAGAAAGATCTGAACACTAGCAGAAGGACCCACAGTGAGACCAGTAGGAAGAGTAAATAAAAGTTATAGTCAAGACCATGACCCACAACAGGAGGATAGTTATAATTGCAGAAGCTGTCCCAAGGAGCAAGGGGGTCCAACCCCTGCCCCCATCTTACTCCCAAGCCTAGGTGTCCTGCACTGGATAGATGAGCCCCCCAAACATTTGGCTTTGAAGACTGCAGGGCTTACTTACAGGAGAGTAAAAGGGCTGCAGGAAATACTCATTCTTAAGGGTTGCACATAAAATCTCACATGCTCAGGAGAAAAGCAGTAATTTGAAAGGGGCATAAGTTTGACCCACCTGCTAATCTTGGAGACTCCTGGAGAAACAGGAGGCAACTGATGCTTATCCTTGGGACACAAACACTGATGATAGCCATTTTAAGAAGCTCATTCTACCACAAGGACACTGGTGCTGGTCCTTCTAGTTTATTAGGTGAGAGACCCGTGCTACTCATCAGCCTGTTGGCACCAGTGTTGGGATGCCTCAAGCCAGCCAGCTAACCAGGTAAGGTCACAGCCTCATGCACCATATGACCAGTTGCCTGAAGACATTTTGAGCCCCCAGTTGTCCTGGGGCCCCTGTAGCACCACAGCCAGTTGTTGGGGCCCAACCCCGATTACCAGGGGGGCAATATCAGCTTTGGGATACCCTAGACCATTTGGGGCTTCCGCAGTGGCTCAGACAGTAAGAAATTCACCTGCAATGGGAAGACCCGGGTTTGATCTTCTCTGTTGGGAAAATACCCTGGAGAAAGGAATGGCAACCCATTTTGGTGTTTTTGCCTGGAGAATTCCATGGACAGAGGAACATGGTGGGCTACAATCCATTGGGTCACAATCGGACACAACTGAGTGACTAACACACGCAGGGCTTGTAGCCATCTGTGACAGAAATAAGCCCTGTTCACCAGTGGGCTGACACCAGCTCTGAGACCCCCAGCTTACAACAGTGAAAGACCCCAGGATCTGGCTCTACCCACCAGTGATCTAGCATTAACTCCAGGACCCCTTAGACCTCAGCCCCACTCACCAGCTCCAAAACACCTTGGACCCTCCAGCTGGTGTTTGGCTGTAGTTACCAGCAGGCAGAAACTAGATTGAACAGGCATTACCAGACCTGGTGGCCTATTGATTCCCAAAAACTAGCCTCAAACAGGAAGGGCTGGTAGGAAACCCTGAAACAGATCCTGTGGTGAACTGGCTCCCTCTCAATCTTGCCCTCCTCCAAAGTTGAGTCTGGCCTGATACCCCTAAGGAGCAAGTTTTGCAATCATCACTTGCCCCTAACACACTGACACTGGAGACCAGAAAGCACATAATGACTTCAGGCTGGCTCTGATGCACATGGATGAACCCTGCTTAGACTTATTTGCCTCTGCAGAAAAGGGAGGAGGGGGTGATTGAGGTGGGTGCAGCATTTCTAGTGAGGAACTGCAGGGTTCTGGTGAGAATGAGGCCTGTGGAGCCAAGCTTCATGCAGAAGCAGCAGAAACACTCCCACCAGGCCATCCTGGGCTCTGGTCATGAGTCCCTCAGGACACGTGGACAAGCCTGAGAGGAAGGCAGGTGGCGCTGGTTCTTCCTGCACCTGGAGACAAGGAGACCCAAAGGAGAGCAGAAAGGGTCCTCAAAACAGTGTCAGCCTAGAACCTTTTATTGCTTGTTTAGTCAGAAAAGTTTGGCAGAACGCCACCCCCACCCCCACCATGGCAGATTTGGCCCAAGGCCTGACCCTTAGGGTTGGGGTTTGGGAGAGAGACCTGGACCAGGGCCTTAGAATCAGAAACTCCCACTTTCCTTCAGGAGACGTTCCTGGCCAGCCCTGGAGCCCTCTTCCCCTACCTGCAAGAAGCAGGATCCTGCAGACACCAGGAAATGATGTTGGGGAAGAAATTACATGGGCTTTGGGACCCTATTCCAATCATGTGACATCAGAGCAAAGGACAAGTTCTCATAACCTTGGGACAAGGACAAGGGTGACTTCCCAATGCTAGAGCTAGACACTGGGTGGCCAGGGCACCAAGCTGCTCCTCCACTGCCTGGTCCCAGGGAGCTCCTCAGACTGATCTAGTGTGTGGAAACTAGAAGGATAATGGGGAAGGAGGGAGTCCTGAATGAGCCGTGTTCTCACACCTGAAGCAACTTACAGATTCTTGGTGACACCTACAGGGAAAACGGATGGGGGACAGGGACTCCTGCCCACCTGAGGGAGGGAGGGGAGGCCATGGTTAAGGCAGAGCTGTTGAGCTGTGGCTCCCTCTGGAGGACCCTTGTGCTCCCAGTTACAACAGCTCTTTCTTTCCTTGTTGTTTTCCACCCTGGGGAAACTCCGTTTTTGTGGCTATGTTTTTTTAAATTATTTTTGGCTATGCTGGGTCATTGCTGCTGCATGCAGGCTTTCTCTAGTTACAGCAAGAAGGGGCCTACTGTAATTGTGTTGCACCAGCTTCTCATTGCAGTGACTTCTCTTGTTTCAGAGCAAGGGCTCTACAATGCACGGGCTTCAGTAGTTGTAGTTTCAAGGCTCTGGAACACAGGCTTAATAATTTTAGCGCATGGGCTTAGTTGCTCTGCAGCATATAGGATCTTCCTGGATCAGGGATCGAACCCATCACCTGAATTAGAGGCAGACAGATTCTTTACCACCAAGCCAGCAGAGAAGTACTATCCAAAGCATTCTTATGCCAGAAACTATTCTCAGCTGTTAGTGAACACAGTTACTGATGCCACTGCTGGCAACTGACAGTTTATTTGTAATGGAGTACCTTCCACTTCCCAGTGTCTGAGATGATGATCCCTTAAAGTCAGCTTTCCATTTGGCATTGGGTCATAAATGCAGGATCTCTCAATCTTTCTAACTAGAGGCCTTCTCTTTGAATACATATTGGTATTTATAGAATAGAGCCGAGCACGGTGCTTCTGGTATATCCCACCTAGAGGAGGAAGTGTGTTGACCTCTCCTATGATGGATGCTATCTGTTCTGGAGTAGGTCATTTCTTTTCTAGAAACATTGGCGATTTGGGGAGTCACTTGGGATCACACAGCTGAGCAGAGGGTTCACATACCTTATATGCAGTGTGCTGCCACTGCACCTGATGGGGTCCACTGCAAAGATGCTGCATTTTGTCTCTAGAGCAAACAGGCCTTCTGGGATGACAGATGACCCTGGAATCACATGGATTAGTCAAACTAATCAATCATGCTAGCAGAGAATTTCCTTGCCAAGAATCAAACTCAGGACCTCCCTGGTGGTCCAGTGGTAAGACTCTGTGCTCTCAATGCAGGGGACCTGGATTTAATCCCTAGTCAAAGAACAAGATCCCACATGCCACAACTAATATTCAGCACAGCTAAACAAACACATCAGTCAATCAGTTCAGTTGCTGTTATGTCCAACTCTTTGTGACCCCATGGACTGCATCATGCCAGGCTTCCCTTCCTTTACCATCTCCCAGAGCTTGCTCAAACTCATGTCCATTGAGTCGGTGATGCCATCCAGCCATCTCATCCTCTATCATCCCCTTCTCCTGCCTTCAATCTTTCCCAGCATCAGGGTTTTTTCTAATAAGTTGGTTCTTCGCATCAGGTGGCCAAAGTAACGGAGCTTCAGCAACAGTTCTTCTAACGAATATTCAGGACTGATTTCTTTCAGAATTGACTGGCTTGATCTCTTTGTAGTCCAAGGGACTCTCAAAAATCTTCTCCAGCACCACAGTTCAAAAGCATCAATTCCAGTGTTACGGATCCTTTGGCTATTGCCCGCAATATACCTGTCTGATTCTACCGATAACAAAAACTCTTTATTCAAGATTTCCTCCTCAGGCATAAAGAACTCTATAAAGTTAACTTGCCTTACAGTATACTTAGTTGCTCAGTCATGTTCAACTCTTTGTGACCCCATGGATTGTAGCCCACCAGGCTCCTCTGTCTATGAGGTTTTTCAGGCAAGAATACTGGAATGGGTTACCATCTTCCTCCTCCAGGGAATCTTCCCAACCTAGGGATAAAACCTGTGTCTCCTGCATTGCAGGCAGATTCTTTACCCACTGAGCCATCAAGGAAGCCTGTGATATACAAGTACAAATCAATGCCACTCTTACTCTTCACATATTAACGTCAATCTGCAGAGGCTCATTTCACTGCTAAGGGCAATATACCTACTGGGCTTTCTGACCATATACTTATGCCTGAGATATAACAGTACTAAATTTGGCTGTGAGTACATGTAATCCATAACCACCTCGTGGCTCTAATGTTTTTTATTTATTTTGCCATGCTGTTCACATACAGAGTCTTAGTTCCCCAAATAGGGATAGAACCTGTGGCCCCAGCAGTGGAAGTGTGGAGCCTAACCATTGGACCCTAACCACTGGACTGCCAGGGAATTCCCTCCATAAGATATTTGAGGTTATATAGTAAACCAGTTCCCTCCAAACAGAAGAGTTAGTTGACTATAGCAGATTACTGAAAGCAGAAGCCATGGGAGCCAGCAACTTCTAGGAACACATAAAGTATGATAGAAGACTTGCTGGATACACAGTACAGATTAACTTGACATTTAAAAGCTCTACAAGGAGCCAGTCTTCTGGAGTCCCCCCAGATTTATTAATTTTTCCTACAGAAGCCCAGGCAGTTTCTCACTGTGAAGAGTGGGAACAATGGCCTCCCGTTCCATGCCAGAAATGGTGTGTGGGGGGTACATTCTGATATACACACAAAGCATTCGCTTCTCCGCAATTTAGGCCATTCTTCAAGAAAAACTAATTTGCCTGAACCTTATCTGATTGGGGAACGAGCAGTGAGACAACACACTGACCCTTCAGGTTTTTGATCAGACCAAAAGTGAGGAATAAAAGCCAAGAACCTCATCTGTCTTACATAGTCCAGTGATTCTGTTCCCACCCCCCAAATAAAACAGGTTTTTTAAAAAGATTTACTTATTTTTGGCTGTGCTGAGTCTTCATTGCTGTGCACATGCTTGTGCTTTCTCTTGCTGCAGTGAGCAGGGGCCACTCTCTAGTTGCAGTGCGTGGGTTTCTCACTGCAGTAGTTTCTCTTAGGCTTAGTGGTCCCATAGCATGTGGGTCTTCCTGGACTTTTAGAGGAAGCACCCTGACTGAAACCACCCAACCTGGCCAGGTACCAGTTACATAGTAACCATTTATGTGAGTTATGTTATGTCAGAAGGTCCTGGGAAGGAATATGGATCTAGTAAGCCACCACCAATCAGAAGAGTTCAGGAAAGGTCAATAGGAAATACCACATGTCCTTCCACCTCCCAGAATTATTCTTGCTGGCAACCATCTTAGCTAAGCAATGAGTGCGCTGCCAGTAAGGACCCTGAGTCAGAGTGATTGGCCAAAGACAACCTGGAAACTAATTCTATACCATAAAACTTGAGACTGTGAGCCAGTGGCAGAGCAGTCCTCCTGGGTTCCCTTATCCTGCTGCTCTCCACTTGGGTGCCCCTTCCCAGTAAAATCTCTTGCTTTGTCAACATGAATGTCTCCATGGACAATTCATTTCCAAGTGTTAGACAAGAGCCCACTCTCGGGCCCTGGAAGGGGTTCCCCTTCCTGCAACAGTACCACAGATTAAACCCATGTCCCTTATATTGGCAGGTGGATTTTCTTTACCACTGAGCCACCAGGGAAGCCCCCATGAAGAGGAAAAGTTAAAATTTTACATAATGTGGTCACTCTGCCTCTGTAACTCAGCTTGCCCCTTGCAAAGTCTGGGTCACATAGGTCATGTAGTCTCAGAAAGTGGGGACTTAGAATACTAGGAACTGGAGCTTATCTCACCCTTGTCCTGCTCTTTGCAATTGCCCAGCTCCTGCAAACCTGCTTAATCAGGCATCCCCCTCCCCATCTTGACTGCTGTTCCCACTCGAGGAAACCCCTTAGTTTAAACAAGCCTATTAGCAGCTAGTGTTGCCCACTATAGTCTGTCTATAAGAACTCTGTAACCTCTTTGTTTAGGACTCAAAGCTTAGAGTGTTAACTCCTCTGGGCCCGTAGGCATAATAAACCTGAGTTCTCCAACTCTGTGAGTGTGGTGTTTGGTTTCTCAAGTTCTGTTTCTGCAACACCCAGACACTTCTGATCTAAGCTAAATGAGGATGAAAATCCCTCTTTCCCTCGAGACAGTGGAGCTGGGATGAAAATCAAGGAAGATGACTCCCAAACTCCCCCTTCCCCAGTAAATAGTCTGTTGCTGCTGCTGCTTAATAGTCTGTTGCTGCTAAGTCACTTCAGACGTGTCCGACTCTGTGCGACCCCATAGACAGCAGCCC
>SJYV01018985.1:0-12260 GCA_006410875.1 Neotragus pygmaeus
GAGTTAAGTACCTTCTTTGTTATAACCCACTGCACCTTTGTTCTACAGGGATGTAACTTTATTTAGTGCATTAAGGGTGATGCAGATTAAATAAAAACACTTCAGGAAAAATGAGATTAACATTCATTAAGGAAGATAGTTAAAGTGTTAACAGGCCTCTTGGCCAGAAGATAATGCAAATCATCTGAGACCTTTTGTCTAAAGAAAGATATGCAGAAAGAAAGCCTGGTATCGATAAGGGTCAGAACTGCTGCCCCTGCATGACTCTGTATCTTCCATTATGTAAAACTTAGGGTATATAAGCATCTTTTGAAAATAAAGTTATGTGGTTTTTGCACAAGCTTGGCCTCCCCCGTGTTGACTCTCTCCCTCTTTCTCCTTCTCCCTCCCTCTCCTTTTCAGGCTGATCCCTTGGAACGCAGAGGCTCTCCATGTCTACTTATTTTCCTGGGCTTCTAAGACCCACGTGAGAGGGAGCCCAAGGCGGGGCACCCTCTGCTATTCAAGCGGGTGCCTGTGGCCTAATGTAGACCTTTCAAGTTTCTGGTTTTGAGACTGTATTAGCTTTCCGTGTAAACCAAGTAATATCAGTCTCTTTTCTCCTCTTTTTTCACTACATTATTCTTCTCTAATCTCTCTTTAAATTTCTAACTAATCTCTCTTTAATCCCCGACTCTGTCCCTACTTTGAATTACCCTGGATCCACTGGGGCTGGACCCCGGCACACCTTCTCTCCCTTGTGTCAGTGCAGAAATTAGACACTGAAGAGACTTGCAAACAGAGTAAGCCAAAATAAACAGAGAAGGGGGAACCGTTCTGGAAGTTACAGGTGGAACAGATTAAAATCCCACATTTAATACTGCAGACTGTGTATTTGAGGGGCACCCATACACCTTGAGGAAAAGTACATGCTTGAACAAGGGACAATCTCACACTGAACTGAACCCACACTGCCCACAACACCTCCAGAGAAATCCCTAGATACATTTTTACTATCATCACTTTTTATTTCAAAAAAAAAATTATTACTCCTTTAACTTTCATTTTTCAGCCTACTATTACATTTCAAACTGGAGGAATCAACCTGCCTTACATCAGGCTCTACTATAAAGCTACAGTCATCAAGACAGTAAGGTACTCACACAAAGACAGAAATATAGGTCGATGGAACAAAATAGACAGCACGGAGATAAACCCACACACATACGGACACCTTATCTTTGACAAAGGAGGCAAGAATATACAAAGGATTAAAGAAAACCTCTTTAACAAGTGGTACTGTGAAAACTGGTAACCAATTGTAAAAGAAAGAAACAAGAACACTTTCTAACACCTTACACAAAAATTAACTCAAAATGGATTAAAGATCTAAACCTAAGACCAGGAACTATAAAACTCCTAAAGGAGAACATAGGCAAAACACTCTCCGACATACATCAGAGCAGGATCCTCTATGACTCACCTCCAAGAATACTGGAATTGAAAGAAAAAATAAATAAATGGGATCTAATTAAAATTAAAAGCTTCGTCACAACAAAGGAAACTATAAGTAAGGTGAAAAGAAAGCCTTCAGAATGGGAGAAAATAATAGCAAATGAAGCAACTGACAAACAACTAATCTCAAAAATATACAAACAACTCCTGCAGCTCAATTCCATAAAATTAACCCACCTAGTCCAAAAAATGGGCCAAAGAACTAAATAGACATTTCACCAAAGAAGACATACAGATGGGTAACAAACACATAAAAAGATGTTCAACATCACTCATTATCAGAGAAATGCAAATCAAAACCACAATGAGATACCATTTCACACCAGTCAGAATGGCTGTGATCCAAAAGTCTACAAGCATAAATGCTGGAGAAGGTGTGGAGAAAAGGGAACCCTCTTAACACTGTTGGTGGGAATGCAAACTAGTCCAGACACTATGGAGAACAGTGTGGAGATTCCTTAAAACACTGGAAATAGCACTGCCTTATGACTCAGCATTCCCACTGCTGGGCATACACCCCAAGGAAATCAGAATTGAAAGAGACACATGTACCCCAATGTTCATCGCAGCCCTGTTTATAATAGCCAGGACATGGAAGCAACCCAGATGTCCATAAGCAGATGAATGGACAATAAAGCTGTGGTACATATACACAGNACTATAAAGAAAGCTTAGCACTGAAGAATTGATGCTTTTGAACTGTGGAGTTGGAGAAGACTCTTGAGAGCCCCTTGGTCTGAAAGGAGATCAAAGGAGTCAGTTCTAAAGGTAATCAGTCCTGAGTATTTACTGGAAGGACTGATGCTGAAGATGAAACTCCGATGCTATGGCCACCTGATACGAAGAACTGAGTCAATGGNTGAGAGCCCCTTGGTCTGAAAGGAGATCAAAGGAGTCAGTTCTAAAGGTAATCAGTCCTGAGTATTTACTGGAAGGACTGATGCTGAAGATGAAACTCCGATGCTATGGCCACCGGATACGAAGAACTGAGTCAATGGAAAAGACCCTGATGCTGGGCAAAATTGAAGGCAGGAGGAGAAGGGGACGACAGAGGATGAGATGGTTGGATGGCATCACTGACTCGACAGAAATGAGTTTGAGGAGGCTCTAGGTGTTGTTGATGGACAGGGAAGCCTGGTGTGCTGCGGTCCATGGGGTCGCAAAGAGTCAGACACAACTCAGCAACTGAACTGAACTGAGTAGGCTTTTCTATTGAATTTGCTTTATTGGCATTCATATCATGCTGCTGTTTATCATATCATGATAAACATAGTAATACATATTTAATTAGAACATCATAAATTATGAATTCTGATAAACAATTATTTGATGACTTTTAGTTGGCACTAATATCCATGGGTGTTCATTGGAAGGACTAACGCTAAAGCTGAAACCAGTACTTTGGCCACCTCATGTGAAGAGTTGACTCATTGGAAAAGACTCTGATGCTGGGAGGAATTGGGGGCAGGAGGAGAAGGGGACAACAGAGGATGAGATGGCTGGACGGCATCACCGACTTGATGGACATGAGTTTGGGTGGACTCTGGGAGTTGGTGATGGACAGGGAGGCTTGGCGTGCTGCGATTCACAAAGAGTCAGACACGACTGAGCGACTGAACTGAACTGAACTAAATATCCCTGAACAACACACACAGGAGGTGTGCAGCAAGGCTTAATGGCAAGTCTTACATCTAAGACACACCAGAAGAGCACACAGGATTTCTCCATCTATCTTGCCATTAGAGGCATTTAGACCAAGGACCCCACTTATGTAAAATTATGGCACTAAGAATGGACAGAAAGCATTTGTCTAACTATGTAAGAACAGGTTCTTCCTAGAGGTGAGATGACTTTCTTAGAAAAGAGTAGTTGGAGCTTAGTGAGGCTGACCTCAGCTAGAAACTACCTCCAAATATTTTTAGCTGAATCATTGCTAGGCTGTCTAATGGGGCAGGGAGATAGAGCCATTGAAGCTTTTCAGCAAACAAAGGGTATGTTCCTTGTCACCTAAATAGTAAAATTTACTGGAAATGTATTTCTTAATGAGATGTACAGGGGAGAATCTGTTATGGTTTCTTCATTAAAGGAGTTGTTTAAAGGATTATTCATTTGGCAAAGTACAGCATTAAGATTCATAGTCATAAGTCGCTCAGTCGTGTCCAACTCTTTGCAACCCCATGGGCTGTAACCTACCAGGCTCCTCCGTCCATGGGATTTTCCAGGCGAGAGTGCTAGAGTGGGATACCATTTCCTTCTCTAGGTATTAAGATTAGGACTAGGTAAGATACATGACTTTCTTGTTGAAACAGGAGGAAATTTGGAAAGAGGAGTATGAGAAGAGACCCGTGACACTGATAGGTGAAAGAAAGCAATCTTAAAAAGCTACATGCTGTATGTTTCCAACTATGACATTCTGGAGAAGACAAAACTGTGAAGACTAAAAAAATTAGTAATTGCCAGGGAAAAGGTGGGAGAGAGAGAAATAAACAGGCAGAACACAGAGGATTTTTAGGGCAGTGAAACTATTTTGTATGATAGTATCATGGTGAATACATGTCATTATTTTTGTCAATATCCACTGAATGACCTGTATGCAGATTAGGAAGCAGCAGTTAGAACTGGACGTGGAACAACAGACTGATTCCAAATAGGGAAAGGAGTACGTCAAGACTGTATGTCACCCTGCTTATTTAACTTCTATGTAGAGTGCATCATGAGAAATGCTGGGCTGGAGGAAGCACAAGCTGGAATCAGGATTGCTGGGAGAAATATCAATAACCTCAGATATGCAAATGACACCACCCTTATGGCAGAAAGTGAAGAGAAACTAAAATGCCTCTTGATGAAAGTGAAAGAGGAGAGTGAAAAAGTTGGCTTAAAGCTCAGCATTCAGAAAACTANCTATGGACTGTAGCCTGCCAGGCTACTCTGTCCATGGACTTCTCCAGGCAAGAATTCTGGAGTGAGTTGCCATTCCTTTCTCCAGGGAATCTTCCTGACCCAGGGATTGAAGCTGGTGTCTTTACCATCTGAGCCAGCAGGGAAGCCCACTCCACTTAATAGAGGTGCTCAAAAAACCTTTCCTGTTTCAGTTTTTTTTGTGTGTGTTTCTTGTTGAATAGAAGATACTATTACCAAACTTCTTATACTTGGCTTGGGAAAAAATCTTCCAAATTCTGGTAACATGCAATCTTCAGTTCTAAATGAATCCCTTCCATTTTACTTTGATTCTTGTGGAGGCCTGGTTAATTACCCCAACTGTAATCAGACGGCTGAATGAACTGGTATTTACTATACTGAGGTCTCTGAATTTCTGTGCATTTGCCAGCATTTAATCAATTCCTTTTTCTTTCCAACCATTGAGATGTTGGAGAGGAGAAATAGCACCAGAATTTTCTACCACAGCATCTGACAATAAGAGAAACAAGAAGGTGGTGTCTATGACCCCAGCAGGAGGGCCTGGGGGCTATTTTAGGCATATTTGGAAAGGATTATTTCAGATTTCCTCTCTGTAACCCAAACCTATGAACGCTATAGCCACTACAAATAGCTCACCATTGACAGGGTCCACTGAAAACATCGTGGAAGAGGAAAGGATCCTGTAAGTAATGTTCTCACTGCTTTCCACATCTGTGGCCACAACGGTCAGCACTGGGTGCCCCAGCGGAACCAGTTCAGAAATGGTGACCTGAGGGGAAAAAAAAAGGGGAGACGGGCCCTGTGCTTAAAGAACGCAGCCTATTTTCATGAACAGAGCCAGGACCTGATTCTTTTATTTATTTTGTTTATGGAAGTAACAGAGAACCTGATTTTATTAATTTATAGAGTGGACATATTAAGAAGATTGTGTTAGTAGTTCCAGAATTCAGAAAAACAAAATTAAAATTTTTAAAAGATGCTTCATGCAGTATTGATTTTTATTATGAAAAAATTTCCTTCTAAATTATTTCTGTGTAGTGGAGGATAGCTAATGCATTCACTAATGTATTCACTAATGTTTCATTACACTGTACATTGTGTAATTATGAGCCTTATGTTACTTACATACTTAAGAAATTGAATTGAATGAGAGATTCAATTCCATATGTACTTCTATTCTCTATGATGCTAAATATAAAACCCTCAGCACCAACTGAGGCAGTAAAAACAGTGAATACTATCTGTCTGTCTACGTTGCTTTGTTGACTATGGTTCAGTTCCACTATTCCCTGTTCTTTCAGGTTTGGTCATGGTCTCAGCATCTCTTTATGCTATTTACCTGGTAAGAATCCTGAGAAAATACTGGTGGGTTATCGTTGACATCCAGCACATGGACAGTGACTGTCCCCTCTGTTTGGTGCACCAAATCTGAAATTTGGATCTGCAGCTCATATTTAGTAGCTTCTTCAAAATCCAGTGTTTCAATCAGCACCACTACCCCAGTGTTCCGATCAATAGCAAACTTGGTTCCAGAATTACTCTCTTTGACAAAACTGAAGGTGAAAGTTGGATTCGAATCCACATCATAAACTGATATCCGAGTCACAATCGTTCCAGGCAAAGAATCTGAAATAGTCATGACCACTGTCAGTCTCCATTAAAAGTCATCCTTTGAAATATTTTTCTTTAATAGTTTAATCCAAGCATTTTTGTCCAATATGATTTGCTGTTTCTTGGCATAATTCTCATACAAGGCTCATTACAAACTGAATAAAAACTGAAGAATTTATGAGCCAAATAAAAGTGAAAATTTACCACTGAGTAGGGAATTGAAGAGGTAGACTATTTTCAATTTTTATATTTCACTTTTTATCATATGTTTATCACACAATCCCAGCACCAAGAAACATTGTAAGTCACTTATTTGTACTATATAATTTCTATATCAAAATCATATATTCTTGGGTGATGTGGGTGGGAAGGTTATTATTCAAAACAAAATTCTGAAAAGCAAGCAAGATTTAAATGAAAATGTTTGGATACTAAAGCTAGATACTTAGTTCCTCATATTCATTTTTGTAAAATTATTTCTTTTGAGAGGCACACACTGCTTCCTTCTCTTAAAACCTGACTCTCAAAATTATCAAGACTATAGAAAGTAAACCTCATACTGGTGATCACAAAAGATCTCTAATAGTATTCACACACACAAAAATCACAAATAGATGACATCGTAAATGTCTCACATAACATATGTGTTCTTTAAACTGCCAGGACAGGGACTTTGGTTTGGACTTCATAGGTATGGTACAGGTAGAAAGAAGATCCCAGGACATTTAGAATAATTCCACTGTGTATGAGACTAATAATTTTCATATTTCAAATTTTAACACCCTTGACATGCACCAATTACACGTGATTCCTTATGGTAAGTTTTTATATACACAGTTTATTTTTGTGATATATTTATTCCTGTCTCTTATACACATCTAGATGTGTATAAGAGACAGTTCTGAAGGAGCTCAGCCCTGGGATTTCTTTGGAAGGAATGATGTTAAAGCTGAAACTCCAATACTTTGGCCATCTGATGCGAAGATTTGACTCACTGGAAAGGACTGATACTGGGAGGGATTGGGGGCAGGAGGAGAAGGAGACGACCGAGGATGAGATAGCTGGATGGCATCACTGACTCGATGGACGTGAGTCTGCATGAACTCTGGGAGATAGTGATGGACAGGGAGGCCTTGTGTGCTGCGATTAATGGGGTTGCAAAGAGTCAGACACGACTAAGCGACTGAACTGAACTGAACTGAACACATATATATGGAATTTTGAAAGATGGTAACGGTAACCCTGTATGTGAGACAGCAAAATATACACAGATTTATAGAACAGTGTTTTGGACTCTGTGCAGAGAGAGAAGGAGAGAGTGGTATGATTTGGGAGAATGGCATTGAAACATGTATAATATCATATAAGAAATAAATCACCAGTCTAGGTTCAAGGCAAGATACAGGATGCTTGGGGCTGGTGCACTGGGATGACCCAGAGAGATGGTATGGAGAGGGAGGTGGGAGGGGGGTTTAGGATTGGGAACACATGTACACCCATGGCTGATTCATGTTGATGTATGGCAAAATCAATACAGTATTGTAAAGTAAAATTAAGTAAAGAAAAAAAAAAACTATGTAAAAAAAATTGCACATATATTTAAAAAAAATTTGTGGTTATGTTTTTTACTTTTTTATTGTATTTCTGAGAGTCTAACATATTCTAAAGGAGATCAGCCTTGGGTGTTCTTTGGAAGGAATGATGCTAAAGCTGAAACTCCAATACTTTGGCCACCTCATGCGAAGAGTTGACTCATTGGAAAAGACTCTGATGCTGGGAGGGATTGGGGGCAGGAGGAGAAGTGGACGACAAAGGATGAGTTGGCTGGATAGCATCACGGACTCGATGGACTTGAGTTTGAGTGAACTCTGGGAGTTGGTGATGGACAGGGAGGCCTGGCCTGCTGCAGTTCATGGGGTCTCAAAGAGTCAGACACAGCTGAGTGACTGAACTGAACTGAACTTCTATCCTATGTTTTAGTTTTGCTTTTTGATATTTGTTATTAATTTTATACTTCTAAGAATCTAATCTTGAGTATCCATTTTCACTTAGGGACTTGATTACTGACTAGATTGCTCTCTCCCGTTTTGACTTCCCCCTTCTGTCCTCTTGGTCACCTCTATCTTCTTCCTCCCTCTACTCTTGTCTGTATAACTCTGTTAATTTCTCTTGGTATTCTTGGCTATGGAGAATTGTTTCACCAATACCCTAGCAATTTTACTTTCAATTCTGTATTGAAGGAGAAGTCTTGAGACTACTGTAAGAGAAAGACCAGAAAGTTTGACTCACAAAATTTAGAACATCAGAGGACTCCTGACTCCAGGGATCATTAATAGAGAAGAGCTCACCCAAAAGTCTCCATACCTACACAGAAAGCAAGCTCCACTCAAGAGCCAACACGATCCAGTGCACGACACATCACACTAATTTTTTCATCAAAACAGGAACACAACCCTGAACATTAAAAAATAGGCTTCCCAGAGCTATGTCAAACCCATAGACACCCCAAACTCACTACTGGAAACTTCATTTCACTCCAGAGAGAAGACATCCAGCTCCACCCAGTATAAAACACAGAAGCTCCTCCAACCAGGAAACCTTGACAAGCCATTAGTCCAACCCGATCTACAGGGAGAAGACCCCACAATTAAGAGGAAACTGTCAACCTGCAGAAAGCGCACCCCAAACGCAGGAATCTGAACAAGATGAAAAGGCAGAGACATATATAGCAGGTGAAGGAACATAAAAAGCCACTTAAGTAAAGAAAAGAGGAAGAGGTAGGGAGTCTACCTGAAAAAGAATTCAGAATAATGACAGCAAAGATGATTGAAAATCTTGAAAAAAATGGAGTTACAGATAATCACACTAGCAACAAGGATTGAGGAAATGCAAGAAATGTTTTCATGTCGATGTATGGCAAAACCAATACAGTACTGCAAAGTAGAATAAAGTAAAAATTTAAAGAAAAAGAATGAACATCAGTAAAGCACATTAAAGATCATAAAAAATAAACAAATAAAACAAAATAAAAAGACCTAGAAAAAAAATAAGAATTGATCAATAATGAATAATGCAATAACTTAGATCAAAAACACTCTGGAGGGAAACTAGAGTAGAATAACTGAGACAGAAGAGAGGATAAGTGAGGTGGAAGATACAATGGTGGAAATAAATGAAGCAGAAAGGGAAAAAGAAATCAAACTAACAAAGATCCAACAAAAAGAGCAAATATTAAAAGCAGCATAGAAAAACAACAGATAACACAACCAAAATCCCCATAAGGATAATGGGTGATCTTTAAATAGAAACTATCCAGGCCAGAAAGAAATGGCAGGACATACTTAAAGTAATGAAAGATTAAAACGTACAACCAAATTTTCTCTACCCAGCAATGATCTCATTCATAGATAAAGGAGAAATCAAAAGCTTTACAGACAAGCAAAAGCTGAGAGCATTCAGCACCACCAAACCAGCTCTTCAGCAATTGCCAAACGATATTCTCTAGACAGGAAACACAGTAAAGGTTTATAAAAACAAACCCCAAATAAACCAAAACATTTATTATAATTGTAATGGGATCATATTTATCAATAATTATCTCAAATGTAAATTGGTTAAATACTCCAACCAAAAGACAAAGACTGGCTGAATGTACATAAATACAAGACTCCTATCTATGCTGTCTAAAAGAGACCCACCTCAAACCTAAGGATACATACAGACTGAAAGTGAAGGGCTGGAAAAAGATAATCCATGCAAATGGGGACCAAAAGAAAGCAGGAGAAGCAATACTCATATCAGATAAAACAGACTTTGAAATAGACTGTGATAAGAGACAAAGGACACTACAAATGATCAAAGGATCAATCCAAGAAGAAGATATATCAATTATAAATATAGATGCACCCAACATACAAGCACCTCAATACATAAGGAAAATGCTAACATGTATGAAAGGGGAAACTAACAGTAACAAAACAACAGGGGGACTTTAATATTTGACTTACACCTATGGATAGATCAACCAAATAGAAAACTAGCAAGGAAACACAAGCTCTAAATGATACAATGGACCAGATAGATCTAATTGGTATCCAATGGGCATTTCATTAAAAAACAATGGAATCTACCTTTCAAGTACATATGGAATATTCTCCAAGACAGATCACATTCTGGGCCATAAACCTAGCCTTGGTAAGTTTATTTTATTATTATTATTATTATTATTATCATTTATTTTACAATGTTGTATTGGTTTTGCCACACATCAACATGAATCCATCACGGGTGTACACATGTTCCCAATCCCAAAAGCCCCTCCCACCCACACCATCCCGCCAGGTCATCCCAGTGTACCACTCCAGAGCATCTTGTATCATGCATTGAAACTGGACTGGTGATTCGTTCACATCTGATATTATACATGTTTCAATGGCATTCTCCCAAATCATGCCACCTTCTCCCTCTCCAACAGAGTCCAAAAGACTGTTCTATACATCCGTGTCTCTATTGCTGTCTTTCATACAGGGTTATCGTTACCATCTTCCTAAATTCCATATATATGTGTTAGTATACTATATTGCTGTTTTTCATTCTGGCTTACTTCACTCTGAATAATCGGCTCCAGTTACATCCACCTCATTTGAACTGATTCAAGTGTATTCTTTTTAATGGCTGAGTAATACTTCATTGTATATATGTCCCACTGCTTTCCTATCCATTTATCTGCTGATGGACATCTAAGTTGCTTCCATGTCCTGTCTATTATAAACAGGGCTGCAATGAACATTGGGGTACACGTGTTTCTTTCAATTCTGGTTTCCTTGCTGTGTATGCCCAGCAGTGGGATTGCTGGGTCATAAGGCAGATCTATTTTCAGTGTTTTAAGGAATCTCCACACTGTTCTCCATAGTGGCTGTACTAGTTTGCATTCCCACCAACAGTGTAAGAGGGTTCCCTTTTCTCCACACCTTCTCCAGCATTTATGCTTGTAGACTTTTGGATCACAGCCATTCTGACTGGTGTGAAATGGTATCTCATTGTGGTTTTGATTTGCATTTCTCTGATGATGAGTGATGTTGAGCATCTTTTCATGTGTTTGTTAGCCATCCGTATGTCTTCTTTGGAGAAATGTCTATTGAGTTCTTTGGCCCATTTTTTGATCGGGTCGTTTATTTTTCTGGAGTTGAGCTGTATAAGTTGCTTGTATATTTTTGAGATTAGTTGTTTGTCAGTTGCTTCATTTGCTATTGTTTTCTCCAATTCTGAAGGCTTTCTTTTCACCTTGCTTATAGTTTATTTTGTTGTGACGAAGCTTTTAATTTTAACTAGATTCCATTTGTTTATTTTTGCTTTTATTTCCAGTATTCTGGGAGGTGGGTCATAGTGGATCCTGCTCTGATGTATGTCGGGGAGTGTTTTGCCTATGTTCTCCTCTAGGAGTTTTATAGTTTCTGGTCTTACATTTAGATCTTTAATCCATTTTGAGTTTATTTTTGTGTATGGTGTTAGAAAGTGTTCTAGTTTCATTCTTTTACAAGTGGTTGACCAGTTTTCCCAGCACCACTTANTTTGCCTATGTTCTCCTCTAGGAGTTTTATAGTTTCTGGTCTTACATTTAGATCTTTAATCCATTTTGAGTTTATTTTTGAGTACGGTGTTAGAAAGTGTTTTAGTTTCTTTCTTTTACAACTGGTTGACCAGTTTTCACAGCACCACTTGTTAAAGAGATTGTCTTTACTCCATTGTATATTTTTGCTTCCTTTGTCGAAGATAAAGTGTCCATACGTGTGTGGGTTTATCTCTGTGCTGTCTATTTTGTTCCTTCAATCTATATTTCTGTCTTTGTTTGAGTACCATACTGTCTTGATGACTGTGGCTTTGTAGTAGAGCCTGATGTCAGGCAGGTTGAATCCTCCAGTTCCATTCTTCTTTCTCAAGATTAGTTTGGCTATTCAAGGTTTTTTGTATTTCCATACAAATTGTGAAATTCTTTGTTCTAGCTCTGTGAAAAATACCATTCGTAGCTTGATAGGGATTGCATTGAATCTATAAATTGCTTTGGGTAGTATACTCATTTTCACTATATTGAGTCTTCCAATCCATGAACAGGGTATATTTCTCCATCTATTAGTGTCCTCTTTGATTTCTTTTATCAGTGTTTTATAGTTTTCGATGTATAGGTCTTTAGTTTCTTTAGGTAGGTATATTCCTAAGTATTTTATTCTTTTTGTTAC
>SJYV01018986.1:0-54409 GCA_006410875.1 Neotragus pygmaeus
GTGTGGAGATTCCTTAAAAAACTGGAAATAGAACTGCCATATGACCCAGCAATCCCACTGCTGGGCATCACACTGAGGAAACCAGAATTAAAAGAGACATATGTACCCCAATGTTCATCGCGGCACTGTTTATAATAGCCAGGACATGGAAGCAACCTAGATGTCCATTGGCAGATGAGTGGATAAGAAAGCCATGGTGCATATACACAATGGAATATTACTTGGCCATTAAAAAGAATGCATTAGAATTCGTTCTAAAGAGGTGGATGAAACTGGAGCCTATTATACAGAGTGAAGTAAGTCAGAAAGTAAAACACCAATGCAGTACATTAGGGCATATATATGGAATTTAGAAAGATGGTAACAATGACCCTATATGTGAGACAGCAAAAGAGACACAGATATAAAGAAGATTTTTGGACTCTGTGGGAGAAGGCAAGGGTGGAATGATTTGATAGAATAGCACTGAATCATGTATATTACCATACATGAAACAGATCACCAGTCCAAGTTCGATGCATTAAACAGGGCACTCAAAGCTGGTGCACTGGGACAACCCTGAGGGANTTTTTGGACTCTGTGGGAGAAGGCAAGGGTGGAATGATTTGATAGAATAGCACTGAATCATGTATATTACCATACATGAAACAGATCACCAGTCCAAGTTCGATGCATTAAACAGGGCACTCAAAGCTGGTGCACTGGGACAACCCTGAGGGATGGGATGGGGAGAGAGGTGGGAGGGGGGTTCAGAATGGGGGACACAGGTACACCCATGGCTGATTCACGTCAATGTATGACAAAAACCACTACAATATTGTAAAGTAATTAGCCTCCAATTAAATTAATAAATTAATTTAAAAAAAACACACAGGTGTTGGAATGCCAACCATCCACACAGTCAAAAATCCATGTATAATTTATAGGCGGCCCTGTCTATATTCAACCTCTCAATCCCAGTTGAATCCAGGGATTCAACCAACCTTGGATATGGAGTATTTACCATTGAAAAACTCTGCACATAAGGCGACCAGTGCAGTTCAAACCTGTGTTGTTCAAGGACCAGTTGTACGAAGTGAATGTTTGTTGGAGGGAGGCAGAGATAATATATGAGCAAATGAATGAATTTTTGGATCCAAATTTTTGTAATTCATAAACATATCAACTACACACCTCTTGTCAGAGATTCACTTTTTAAAAAATCAATACATTAGTGATAAAGACCTATTAGCAAAATGTCAGAAGGGATTCTGGGGTCCTGGGAGAAAGTTGACAATGGATATAATTGCTAATATTCCAGACAAGATATTTTGTAGTGGTCAAGTTAGAGCAGAAACCTACTAGGTTCACAACCCCTCATTGAGTGCTGAGAGGCAACAATTCAAATTTTCCAGAATTCATGATCAAGGTTGGGGTCCAGCAGACTTTTTCTGTATAGAGCCAGAGAGTAAATATTCTCGCTTTGCAGGCCAGCTGCCCCCATTGCAACCACTCAACTCTGTTACAGAGCAAAAGCAGCCATAGATGATATGTAAGCAAATGGGTGTGACTGCATTCCAGTAAAACTGTTTGTGGACATTGGTACTTGAATATCACATCGTTTTCACATGTCATGAAATATTATTGCCCTTTTTGTTTCTTAAATAAGTGAGGCACAGGGGACTTTTAAGGAGGTGAAGCTATTCTGTACAACACGGTAATGGTACCTTTGTCAAACTCTTAGAATGTACAACACAAACAATGTAAACTGTGAGCTTTAGTGAATAATGAAGTGTTAATATTGGCTTACTAATTTTAACAAATAAACCACTCTAAGGCAAGATATTAATAGGGGAAACTGTGTGCCAGAGGTCAGAAGCTGGGGGAGGTGGGTACATGGAACTCTATGTACTATTCGTTCCATCTTCCTGTAAATCCAAAACCACNGAAAGATTGAGGGCAGGAGGAGAAAGGGATGACAGAGGATGAGATGGTTGGATGGCATCACTAACTCAATGGACATGAGTTTGCATAAACTCTGGGAGTTGGTGATGGTCAGAGAAGCCTGGTGTGCTTCAGTCTATGGGGTCACAAAGAGTCGGACATGACTGAGCAACTGAACTGAACTGAAATGATGAGATAGTTCACTACATGAAAGTAATAGTAATCTGACCCCAGGGGATGGGCTGAGGGAAGAAGCCAAACTGAGTTGAGTATTTCAGAGGCATCCTCCAGATCACAGTTGTCAGACCTTGCTCCAATTTCTTTCTATCCTGGGATGTCTGCTTGGTTTGCAAATTCCTGCAGGGCAGAATCTGAATCAAGAATTCCTGCTTGGGTCAGGTGGCTCTCCCCTGGGCCAATCCCTGTGGCCAGGGGATTAGAGTATTTGATAAACCAAGTCTGAAGTCTTTGACTCCTCTGCTCCTAAGAGTAGGGTGTTGAGGCTGGTAGAGAGAATCCCATGGATAGGGAAGAAACATTTCCTGAGGAAAGGGAGGTGCTGTTACTAGAAGAAGGTGGGAAGTTGCGTCTGGGAGATAAAAACAACAGATGGCCTTTATGTCAGGCAAGCTGGGATTTCAGATTACAAGAAGAAGTAATCATGTTCTAAATGGCGTGAGGAGGAAAACTGCTTCTTCACCCACGTGGACTCCACACACTGCCCTGCTGGCACAGGCACATGCCTGACTGCATTCCCTGGTCCTTGCCTACTGCTTTTTCTCTTCACGGTGCTGTGTTCAGTGGGGAATGTGTTTTAATCATGTATTGTTCTTGCTTTCTTTTTATTTGTCTCCCCTCCTCTTTCCTTTGTAAGATCACTTTCTCAGTTCTAGATAACCATCTTCCTTGGATCTGCCCATCAAAACTAATCCTTCTAGAGTCTCTTGCTGATAGGATTTGCTCTTACCAGCTATTAGGTGAGAAGAGACCAAATACACTGATTTCACTGGGGCTTTACTATCTCAGATCCTAGTAAATGGCTGTCGTCACAATGTAATGTTCTTTCACTGAAACTTCAGTGGAGAAATTTCAGGCTCTAAGGGCAGGTGAAAGTCTGCTGGTAGAAGCATCTTGGGGTCTTGGCTCCTCCTACTTAGCAGTTTTTCTGGAAAGGGTGGTAGTCAGGGAATCCAGGAGGAATTCAAATGAGTTTCCAAGGTCAAGTCCAGGTGAGCCAGGGAGGGAACGTGTCAGAACAAGGGCAGAGTCACGTCTCCAGGAAGCCATTCTTAGTTACTCCAGTTTCCAAGGATCTCTGAGTGCCGGGAGCCAACTGAGGAATCCCGCCCGTGGCAAAGGTCATGAGGAAGGAGGCCTAACAATATGCAAAGGTGGGATCAAGCCTCAGGGGTCCTCCTGGAGATTCTCGAGCATCTACCAAAACCAGAGTCTGCCTACCTTACTGCATTATGCTTTCACCTACACTTCTGACATTACGGGGGGCTATCCCCCACCACCTCTCTCTGAAAAGGAGTTAACTTAGGACTCCAGTTAAAATCTCCTGGGCGTGAGAAGAGTGTTTCAGTCCAAAAACTCCTCTGATGGCTCTCTAGCCTACCTGACAAGTTTGTCAGGCCACATGTGATTGTTTATAGCCTCCCAACCGTGAGAGGCACGAGATGCTTTAAACTTTCTAAAAACAGATTCTTTTGAGAAGTTAGAAAATTATTAGTATTAGTGAGTTAGTTAGAAATTATACCGATGGAGGTTTTCATTGTTGAGCCAATACTAAAAACAGATTCTTTTGAGAAGTTAGAAAATTATTAGTATTAGCGAGTTAGTTAGAAATTATACCGATGGAGGTTTTCATTGTTGAGCCATAAGTTCTCATTGTTGAGAAATAAGTATTAACCTTGATATTAATCACGTTAGACCTTAGGCTAAATTCTTTTATTACAGCCCACTGCACCTTTGCCCTGTAGGAATGCAACTTTATCTGGTGCCGTCAGAGGGTGATGCCTGACTTAAGAAAAATCACCTTTGGAGAAAATAAGTNGTCATCAAGACAGTATGGTACTGGCACAAAGACAGAAATGTAGATCAATGGAACAAAATAGAAAGCCCATAGATAAATCCACACACCTATGGACACTTTATATATATTTGACAAAGGAGGCAGGAATATACAATGGAGAGAAGACAATCTCTTTAACAAGTAGTGCTTGGAAAACTAATCAACTACTTGTAACAGAATGAAACTAGAACACTTTCTAACGCCATACACAAAAATAAACTCAAAATGGATTAAAGATCTAAAGGCAAGACCGGAAACTATAAAACTCTTAGAGGAAAACATAGGCAAAACACTCTCTGACATAAATCACAGCAGAATTCTCTATGGCCCACCTCCCAAAGTAATGGAAGTAAAAGCAAAAATAAACAAATTGGACATAATTAAACTTGAAAGTTTTTGCACAATGAAGGAAACTGTAAGCAATGTGAAAAGACAGCCTACAGAATGGGAGAAAATAATAGCAAATGAAGCAACTGACAAATAATTAATCTCAAAAATATACAAGGAGCTCTTGCAGCTCAATCCCAGAAAAAAAAAAAAAAAAAACTACTCAATCAAAAAATGGGCCAAAGAACTAAACAGACATTTCTCCAAAAAAGACATACAGATGGCTAACAAACACACGAAAAGATGCTCAACATCACTCATTATCAGAGCAATGCAAATCGAAACCACAATGAGGTACCATCTCACGCTGGTTGGAATGGCTGCTATCAAAAAGTCTATGTGCAATAAATGCTGGAGAGGGTGTGGAGAAAAGGAAATCTTCTTGCACTGTTAGTGGGAATACAAACTGGTACAGCCACTATGGAGAACAAAGTGGAGATTTCTTAAAAATCTGGAAATAGAACTGCCATACGACCCAGCAATCCCACTGCTGGGCATACACATGGAGGAAACCAGAATTGAAAGAGACATGTGTACCCCAATATTCATCACAGCACTGTTTACAATAGCCAGGACATGGAAGCAACCTAAATGTCCATCAGCGGACAAATGGATAAGAAAGATGTAGTACATATACACAATGGAATATTACTCAGCTATTAAAAAGAATGCATTTGAAACAGTTCTAATGAAGTGGATAAAACTGGAGCCTATTATACTGAGTGAAGTAAGTCAGAAAAAACAAAAAATACCAAATACAGTACAATAACACATATATGTGGAATCCAGAAAGATAACAATGACCCTAAATGCAAGACAGCAAGAGAAACACAGATATAAAGAACAGACTTTTGGACTCTGTGGGAGAAGGTGAGGGTGGGATGATTTGAGAGAATAGGATTGAAACATGCATATTATCATATGTGAAGTAGATCACCAGTCTAAGTTCAATGCAGAGACAGGATGCTCGGGGCTGGTGCACTGAGATGACCCTGAGGGATGGGATGGAGAAGAAGGTGATGGGGGGGTGGAGGGAGTTCTTGATGGGGAAAACATGTACACCCATAGCTGATTCATGTCAATGTATGGCAAAAACCACTGCAATATTGTAAAGCAATTAGCCTCCAATTAAAATAAATTAATTAATTTTAAAGAAAACACACACGTACATACATACTCAAAAAAAAAAAAAAAAAAAACCCCAAGCCACAGATGGCTTAAAACAGTGTAGTCATTTTCTGTTGTTGCCACAACAAGTTATTCAAACTTAGTGGCTTGAAAACCAAAACAAATTTATTGTCTTAGAATGTAGAAGGTCAGAAGCTCAAAATGGGTTTCCACGGGCTAAATGCTTCTGGAGCCTCTGAGGAAAACTCCATTTTCTGCCATTTCTGGTTTCTAGTTCAGTTCAATTCAGTTCAGTCGCTCAGTCGTGTCCAACTCTTTGCGACCCCATGAATCTCAGCACACCAGGCCTCCCTGTCCATCACCAACTTCCAGAGTTCACTCAGATTCACATCCATCGAGTCAGTGATGCCATTCAGCCATCTCATCCTCTGTCGTCCCCTTTTCCTCCTGCCCCCAATCCCTCCCAGCATCAGAGTTNGAGCTCTGTTCACCTGCTTTCCTGGCTCTCACTCCACATTCTCTAAATCAGGGCCTCTGAGAAGCAGCAGAAACACACTTCTTTGTCCCTTCTCTGCCATCAGAGGCTGAGTATGACTTGAAGGTGAAGTCCAGACAAATACACAGGGCATTGTGCTCTCAGAAGGCAGAAAGGAACACAAGACTTCAGTTGAAGTGGTTTCCTTCCTTAGATCGGTGCAGATTTAACAAGAGCTTACCACATTTCAGGACCTGTGCTGGGCGAAGCTGAGAGAAGCAAGCAGAATTGTGTGTCCCTGTCATCAGAGAACTTATGAAGTAACATATTTAGACCCTAGGAAACCATCTTTATTCCCTCTTGGGAGAAATCAATTTGCTGCCACCATGCTTTAGTGTATCGAGATAAGCACAATTCTGATGGAAACTCCCTCAAGTTCCTACTCCAAGCTATCACCCCAGGACCAGCCTCTGCTCCTGAGCTGTCCTTATGGTAGCAACTAGCCACACAAGGCCATTGAGCATTCAAAATATGCCTTGGATATTGGAGAAACTGAATTTTTTTACTTTAATTTTCATTTAATAGCTGATACTCAATCCAGGCCCTGGTGACTTAGCCGTACAGAATCTACCTGCCAATGCAGGAGATGTGGGTTTGATCCTCGAGTCAGGAAGATCCCCTGAAGGAAGAAATGGCAATACACTCCAGTATTCTTGCCTGGAGAATCCCATGGACAGAGGAGCCTGGTGGGCTACAGTCCAGGGGGTCACAAAGAGTCAGACACGACTTAGCAACTAAACACCACACACTCGATCCAGTTATTGGGTAACATTTAGGTATCTTTGAGTATGTGAATTGACTTTTTTTAATATAAATTTATTTATTTTAATTGGAAGCTAATTACTTTACAAAATTGTATTGGTTTGCCATATATCAACATGAATCTGCCACAGGTGTATACCTGTTCCCCATCCTGAACCCACCTCCCACTTCCCTCCCCAGACCATCTCTCTGGGTCATCCCAGTGCACCAGCCCCAAGCATCCTGTATCACGCATCGAACCTGGACTGGCGATTCGTTTCACATATGATATTATACATGTTTCAATGCCATTCTCCCAAACCTTCCCACCCTCGCCTTCTCCCTCAGAGTCCATAAGACTGTTCTGTATATCTGTCTCTCTTTTGTTGTCTCTCATACAAGGTTATCGTTACCATCTTTTTAAATTCTATATATATGTATTAGTATACTGTATTGGTGTTTTTCTTTCTGGTTTACTTCACTCTGTATAATCGGCTCCAGTTTCATCCATCTCATTAGAACTGATTCAAATGTATTCTTTTTAATGGCTGATTAATACTGCATTGTGTATATGTACCACAGCTTTCTTATCCATTCGTCTGCTGATGGACATCTGGGTTGCTTCCATGTCCTGGCTATTATAAACAGTGCTGCGATAAACATTGGGGCACACATGTCTCTTTATGAATTGACTTTTTTAACCATAAAATTTATAAAATCTAAATACAAGGAGATCAAACCAGTCAGTCCTAAAGGAAATCAACACTGAATATTCATTGGAAGGACTGACGCTGAAGCTGAAGCTCCAGGACTTTGGCCACTTGATGCAAAAAGCTGACTCACTGAAAGAGACCAGTGCTGGGAAAGATTGAGGGCAGGAGGAGACGGGGGCAAGAGAGGATCAGATGGCTGGATGGCATCACTGACTCAATGGACATGAGTTTGAGTAAACTCTGGGAGTTGGCGATTGACAAGGAAGCCTGGGGTGCTGCAGTCCATGGAGTTGCAAAGAGTTGGACATGACTTAGTGACTGGACAACAACAAAATATAGGTCAAAGTTTTCCCATGAAGATTTAACATTCAAATCAAAATGTGCCATAAGTAAAAATGTACACTGGAATTCAGACTCAGTATGAAAAAAACTGTTAAGTAGTTTATTAATTTGTCATTGATTGCATGTTGATGTCATTGTTTGATATATTAGAATAAATAGATTACTTAAATTAATTTCACATTAGCTTGCATTATATTTCTAATGTACAGCACTGCTTTAGAATTATTACAGTTTCCTAGTTGATCTTCAACCTCCAGTGACTCCTTCATCTGATGAAGTTTGCTCCTTCATCTCTCTGTGCTAGAAAGTTCATATTCAAGTTCTTTTTCCATTTTCTTTTTCCATTTAGTGCCTCCCTTACAGTTACCTGTCATAACAAATTATCATCTCTAAGACTGTAGTCAGGACTCCCAACAGTGTCTCAGCTCCACAGAGCCCATACTTCTCCACAGACTGTACCTCTGCAATCTCATATTTACTTCCTACCATGTTGCCTTTGGGGCTTCCCAGGTGGTCCTATTGGTAGAGAACCTGCCCATCAATGTAAGAGACGCAGGTTCAATCCCTGGGTTGGGAAGATCCCTTGGCGAAGCAATTGGCAACCCACTCCAATATTCTTGCCAGGAAAATCCCATGGACAGAGGAGTCTGTTGGGCTATAGTCCATGGGGTTACAAAGAATTAGACACAACTGAGTATGTGTATGCACACACACAAGGAAGGATGTTGCCTTTGTTTCAGCTAAGCAAATGCTCTGCCAAATTTTAGTGTCTTATATGTTTATCCTTTCCCCAAACTCTCCTCTCCTTAAATTCCATCAGTTCTCCTCTCTAATCCACAGCTTCCACATCCTTCAAGGTATGTATCAAAAGCCAGGTCTTCCAGAAATCATTCTAGTAATAAAATGAGCCCTGCCCCCTTTCAGTTCAGTTCAGTTCAGTTGCTCAGTCATGTCTGACTCTTTGCGACCACTTGGACTGCAACACACCAGGCCTCCCTGTCCATCACCAACTCCTGAAGCTTACTCAAATTCATGTCAATGATGATTGAGTCTGTGGTGCCATCCAACCATCTCATCCTCTGTTGTTCCCTTCTCCTCCCACCTTCAATCTTTCCCAGCATCAGGGACCTTTCAAATGAGCCAGGTCTTCACATCAGGTGGCCAAAGTATCACTGCCCCTTTCCCTCATTCTCAGTGACCAGGACCCTTAGGTCCGGCTGTAGCACAGTGTCAGTGTCTCTGATTGCTGGGCCACAGCTCTTGTGCAAGCTGCTCTGTGCCCATTATGGTGTCTCAGGTGGCCAACAGGTTCCCGCAGAACATACTGTGCCTGCTCAGTTTTATATCCCCCAACAACACCTTCTGCAGTACTTAATAAATATTTGTGAATGAGCAGTCGATACTACAATAAACTCTAATGAAAGACATGTCTAGCAGAGAACAGGGCTTTCATGTGTTGATATTGCTGCCTACAGATGTGTTTCATGTGGTGTGAGACCACATCTGGCACATCACCTTTCATGCCATCTGAGAAAGGGACACGCCTTCATCAAAGACTTTCTTTGCCCAAGGTATTTTACAACCAAGGACCCTCAGTTTTAAAGCAGGTGTTTGTACCAACAGAGTGGTTACCATTCTGTCTGAAAGGTTACTTGCTGTTTCTTCATATCAAAAGCAACCCTTTCCAGACAGGCTTAGTAGCCTTAGTGCTCTCACAATCATTGGGACTTCTCAAAATTTGCTTTTTGATGTAAGTATTGAGCTAACGCATCTTAGAAGAAAAGTTCCCTATAAAATTCAGTCCAGAAACATTCTTCTTTTGGAAGAAAAGTTGGATGTCCAAAAACATCCAACTTTTACTTCTAATGTACACATGGGGAAAATAGGCCTTCAAAATTAAGATGGAATAAAGATATTTACAATATTGTAAAGTAATCAGCCTCCAATTAAAATAAATAAATTTAAATTTTAAAAAAAAGTTAGCTGAGAGAATTTGTCACAAGTATACCCACACTACCATGAATGGTAAAGGATGCATCTCAGATTGAGGGAAATACTGCTGGATGGAAACTTGATTCTTCAGAAAGAAAAAACACCAGAAATTGTGGGTAAATGTAAAATATTACATTTTTGTCTTCTTATAATTTACTTAAAAGCCAGCTGACTATTTAAGGTGAAAATAATAACATTATAAAGAATGGTTTGTAGTATTACATATATATACAACTAAATGTTATGATAAAACAAAGGATAGGAGAGTAGGTAAATGGAATAATATAGTAGTAAAATGTATTATACTTGAGGAGTAGAAAGTGTCAGGTATAAAGTAGAAAGTTGGAAAGTGAAGGGTAAGGTATAAAGAAAATGTGAAGGGTTATAATATTGACTTAAACAGCCTTTGACAAGTTAAGGATACATATTGCTATGACTAGAGCAGACACACACACACACACACAAAATGAAATAAATTAAGCATGGCTAATAAGCCAACAGAAGAAGTTAAATGGAATAGAATCATACTTCACTTTATTGTGCTTTGCTTTACTGTACTTCACAAATACTGTGCTTTTTTAACAAATTGAAGATTTATGTCAATGCTGCATTGTCAAATAATGATTCACAATTTTTAATTCAGGTATGTAATATTGATTGTCATAGACATACCTATATTGCACACTAATAGACTATAGTAAAGTGCAAACAAGTTTTATATGCGCTGGGAAACAAAGAAAAATTCCTATGAGTTGTTTAATGATGATATTCACTTTATTGAAATAGTCTGGAACCAAGCCTGCAATATCTCCAAGGTATGTCCATACTAAGAAAATTTCCCCAAAAGAAGAAGGAAAATGATCAATAGAAGAATAAAATAATAGAAAAGGCAAATTGAAAACAAGTAGCAATTTGGGAGACCAGAAAATATCAATAATTACATTAAATGTAAATGAAATAAGTATTCCAATTAAAAAAGATTGTCAGACAAGGTTAAAAAAAACACAGCCCCCCCAAAAAAACACACACAACCCAACTGAACTGTAAGAAGTCTATAAACTATTCACTTAAACTTTTAAGGCATAAGTAGTTTGGAAATAAAAGAATGGAAAAAATACGACATGCAAGCAATAAACATAAGGAAGCCATTGGGGTTGTGTTACTATCAGATAAAGTAGACTACTAGGCAAAAAGTAACACAAGAAATGAAGAGGGATGTTTCATAATAATATAATGGCCAATTCCTTACGAAGACATATCAATGAAAAATTCCATAAATGTATCTGCTTGTAATAAAAGAGCTTCAAAATACGGAAAGTAAAAATGATAAAACTAAACGGGGAAATAGACATATCTATCATCATAGTTGGAAATTTTAGCATCCTTTTCCCAGTAACCATAGGACAAAGAGACAAGAACCAGTAAGAATATGTAGAATCTCAGCTATCCTCGAATGCACTAAAAATCAGGTGGTAGTTACCAAACTCTATACCTAACAACTGTAGAGTGTATATTCTTCTCAAGTGTACATAAAACATTCACCAAGACAGACATTCTGGGCCTAAATATTCCCCAGATCTCTTAGATTCTTTCTCTGTCTAGTGAGAATGAACATAATTTCCTGCATCAGACATCACCATCTGAGGGGTTTCACTACTGTCTGCTAACCATTGCCAAGTCTATTGGAAAAAAGGGCTCCAACACGACTCATCCATCCAACATACACATATCAAGAGACAGGTGTGGATCCAGTACTTTGTTAGGCAGTCTGCAGGGGACAGAACAAAACGGTTACACATTTTAGCCTTAAAGAGTTTAAAATCTAGATGAGAAAATGGAAAAAAATACACACAGGGCAAAAACAGATGGTATATATGCAAATGATGCAGGAATTCAGAACAAAGAAAATATCATTTCAAATAAAAGTTAAGGAACTTGAGCTTTTGTGTCAGAGAGATCTGAATTTGAATTTCAGCTTTATCAATCACTGGTGTCATCTTAGGAGATTTATTTAAGGTTTCTAAACTTTGGTCTCCTCACCTGTAAAAGAGATAATACCTCATTGGGTTGTGAAACTACATGAAGTAAACCGTGTAAAGTGTTTAGCACAGTCTCTGGCACANGTGTCAGAGAGATCTGAATTTGAATTTCAGCTTTATCAATCACTGGTGTCATCTTAGGAGATTTATTTAAGGTTTCTAAACTTTGGTCTCCTCACCTGTAAAAGAGATAATACCTCATTGGGTTGTGAAACTACATGAAGTAAACCGTGTAAAGTGTTTAGCACAGTCTCTGGCACATAGTAAGTGTTCAATAAATGTTAGCTATTTTCAAAAATTTTAATTCCTTCATTTGCCAACTTGGACATTTTTTTAAGTATCTAAAAATACAACAGTAGAGAGCTGGCTACTTCAGGACAACCCTAAACAATTTAAAACTATCTGTATACATTACCTCATCTGTTAAAGATAGGGAGGTGGAAAATGAGTATTAGAAAATATAAAGCACTTAGCACAATGAGTGCTCAAAAAATAGCTATTATCACTAACACATTATAGAAGAAGTGAGGTCATGAGATGCATCTTGAAGGAAATATACACTTCGACTTTATGGAGAGGTGTGAGGAGAGCACACCAGTCCCTGTACTGTGTGTGAGCTAAGTTGCTTCAGTTGTGTGCAACTCTTTGTGACCTTATGAACTGTAGCCCACCAGGCTCCTCTGTTCATGGGATTCTCCAGGCAAGAATACTGGAATGGGTTGCCGTTTCCTCTTCCAAGTGATCTTCCCTACCTAGGGATCGAACTTGAGTCTCTTATGTCTCCTGCATTGGCAGGCAGGCTCTCTTCCACTAGCACCACCTGGGAGATGTGAAAAGAGCATACCAGTCTCTAAGACATTGCTGAAAACTTTGTAAGTTTGCATTATATTTCAGTGTCCATGTGTGTGTGAGCATGTGCACACACACACACATACATGCACACAGGTTCTAAAGAAAAGAATGCAGGAAACACAAAGGCAAAAAGTGAGATAAGCAGATTTTTTTAAATCTATACAATTTTGTTCAAAAAGGCACATAAAATATAAGCCACAATACCAGACAACCTTTCCTGCCTCCTGAGAAATCTGTATGCAGGTCAAGAATAGAACTGGACATGTAACAACAGACTGGTTCCAAATCAGGAAAGGAGTCTGTCAAGGCTGTATATTGTCACCCTGCTTATTTAACTTGTATGCAGAGNAAACCTGTATGCAGGTCAGGAAGCAACAGTTAGAACTGGACATGGGCCAACAGACTGGTTCCAAATAGGAAAAGGAGTACATCAAGGCTGTATATTGTCACCCTGCTTATTTCACTTATATGCAGAAGACTTCATGAGAAACGCTGGGCTGGAGGAAGCACAAGCTGGAATCAAGATTTCTGGGAGAAATATCAATAACCTCAGATATGCAGATGACACCACCCTTATGGCAGAAAGTGAAGAAGAACTAAAGAGCCTCTTGATGAATGTGAAAGAGGAGAGTGGAAAATTTGGCTTAAAGTTCAACATTCAGCAAACTAAGATCATGGCATCCAGTCCCATCACTTCATGGAAAATAGAGGGGGAAACAGTGTCAGACTTTATTTTTTTTGGCTGCAAAATCACTGCAGATGGTAATTGCAGCCATGAAATTTAAAGATGGTTACTCCTTGGAAGGAAAGTTATGACCAACCTAGTCAGCATATTAAAAGGCAGAGACATTACTTTGTCAACAAATATTTGTCTAGTCAAGACTATGGTGGTTCCAGTGGTAATGTATGGATGTGAGAGTTGGACTATCAAGAAAGCTGAGCACCGAAGAATTGATGCTTTTGAACTGTGGTGTTGGAGAAGACTCTTGAGAGTCCCTTGGACTGCAAGGAAATCCAACCAGTCCATCTTAAAGGAGATCAGTCCTGGGTGTTCATTGGAAGGACTGATGTTGAAGCTGAAACTCCAATATTTTGGCCACCTGATGTGAAGAGCTGACTCATTTGAAAAGACCCTGATTATGGGAAAGATTGAGGGTGGGAGGAGAAGGGGCTGACAGAGGATGAGATGGTTGGATGGCAGCACCAACTGAATGGACATGAGTTTGGGTGGGCTCTGGGAGTTGATGATGGAAACAGAGGCCTGGCGTGCTGCGGTTCATAAGGTTGCAAAGAGTTGGATATTACTGAGCAACTGAACTGAACTGAGGAGGTACTTACTTGGGAAAAATCTTTACTATACTATCTATAGCATCTAATGTAGAAAGTTGTCACTGTTGGATGAAGTAAGAATGCAGAATGATTTTAGGTAACAAAATGCCTTTTCTCTTACATAGTAAAAGTATTAACGGGCAAGTCAATCAAGAGATTTTATAGATTAATATTTTTGAAGCAAAGTAGTATAATTCATTATCAAGTGCCAAATGCTTTGAGAGTTCACTTCAACTCAATTTTTTGTCATCACAAAGGCTTGACCAAGCAGAATTGGGAAATTTAGATAGATTTTTGTCCCTTTTCCCTTCATTTAGGAAATCTCTTTTTACTTCTCACTCAATACTAAAAAAGAGAGGTGTACACGAAGGCACTCAGAAGTGAGTATATATTGAAAACAGTTAATCTTAAATATTCAATGTAATGGCACAAAATTTTGAAGTAACTGTAAAATTTAAGCTTAAGTTTAGAATTCAGGTTATTGTGTGTTAGAGAAATTTTGGGGGAAAGGAGTAATGGTTAATAAAGCAAACTGCTGCTAGGATAGAGGAAGAGAGATACAGTATAGTTTCCATTTTTTCTAAATCATGCATTTGAGTTTTTAAAAAGATTGGTTTTGGATATGAGTAAGATGAAAAACAGGAGTGAGCTGTTAGAAAATCAACTACAGTAAACTGCCAGCATGACATTAAGCTATGATGATTAAGGGGTACTAATAAAATTCTGAGAGATTAATTTTCAAGAAAATTTTCAAGTTAGTTGCATTTAATATTAAATGAATGCTTTTGTGCATTACCCTTACTTAAGACCCAAAAAACTTGTGTTCCCAAAGAAAAGTAAATGATTCTAGATTTGGCCACAGTGTGGAGATGTTGCAGCACAGATTCACCTTGCCATGCTGGTGGACTGCTGAATTCTCACACAGAAACAGGAATTTCCAATGCCTGCACTGATTTTCCTTTCCATTTTATAACATCTTATCATAAACAAGTGCTTCCATTTTCTAGTACAAGTTCATACATGTGTATGGCATTGGATTTTTGGGAAGGAACATTAGAATTTCTATGCATCTGTTACCGCTAAATGTTCACATATGATGCTTTTAACTGCTCTTCCATATTACAAGGAGGAATCCATGTAATGCCAAACGAATCAATTTGAGTATACGGTGTTCTTGAAAGACCCACTAAAGCATATAAAATAATAGCAAATACCACCACAGTTTGTGGGTTTCATCTAAGAATGAAATGGCCCTTGTGGTAAAAAGCATTCATAAATTCATGTGCAAATCAAGCTGTTCACTCATTCCACAAACATGAAGTTCTTACTCTGTGCCAGGCACTTCCTAGACATGAGGAAAGAGGCCAAATAAATGTGATATTTCCCTACTGGAATACAGTGTCAGTGCAAAGATATGAAAAGATACAATTACTATGTGAAATAAATGCGATGAACAAAAAATAAAGAATATAATATTTTAAATTGATACAGATGAGAAGAGAAGAAGGAGGGAGATGATGTTAGACAGGCAGAACACATTCCAGGCAGAGGGAACAGCATTTGGGGAGGTCCTCAGGGGGAAGGAGTTTGGCAAGGTCAACAGACTGAAATGATGTTACTAGGTTAATAGGCCTTGAAACTGTTTAGCACATTGCGTAAGGTGGGCTGAGAAAGGCAGGAGATGACCTGTCATGTCAATTCAGTTCAGTTCAGTCGCTCAGTCATGTCCAACCATTTGCGACCCCATGGACTGCAGCATGCCAGGCTTCCTTGTCCATCACCAACTCCCAGACCTTGGTCAAACTCATGTGCATCAAGTTGGTGATGCCATCCAACCATCTCATCCTCTGTTGTCTCCTCCTCCTGCTTTCAATCTTTCCTAGTATCAGGGACTTTTCAAACAGTCAGTTCGTTGCATCATGTGGCCAAAGTATTTGAGTTTCAGCTTCAGCATCAGTCCTTCCAATGAATATTCAGGACTGATTCCTTTAGGATTGATTGGTTTGATCTCCTTGCAGTCCAAGGGACTCTCAAGAGTCTTCTCCAACACCCCAGTTATAAGCATCAATTCTTTGATGCTCAGCTTTCTTTATAGTCCAACTCTCACATCCATACATGACCACAGGAAAAACCATAGCTTTGACTAGATGGACATTTTTTGGCAAAGTAACATCTCCACTTTTTAATATGCTGTCTAGGTTGGTCATAACTTTTCTTCAAAGGATCAAGTGTCTTTTAATTTCATGGCTGCAGTCACCATCTTCAGTGACTTTGGAGCCCAAGAAAATAAAGTCTGTCACTGTTTCCATTGTTTCCACATCTATTTGCCATGAAGTGATGGGACTGGATGCCATGATCTTAGTTTTCTGAATGCTGAGTTTTTTTTTTTTCTTTCTTCATTTTCTTTTTATTAAGGTTGTGGTTTTTCTTTCTTTCTTTCTTTCCACTTTACAATATTGTATTGGTTTTGCCATACATCAGCATGAATCCGCCATGGGTGTACACGTGTTCCCCATCCTGAACCCCCCTCCCACCTCCCTTCCTGTACCATCCCTCTGGATCATCCCAGTGCATCAGCCCCAAACATCCTGTATCCTGCATCGAACCTGGACTGGCGATTCGTTTCTTGTATGTTATTATACATGTTTCAATGCCATTCTCCCAAATCATCCCACCCTCTCCCTCTCCCACAGAGTCCCAAAGACTGTTCTATACATCTGTGTCTCTTTTGTTCTCTCGCATACAGGGTTATAGTTACCGTCTTTCTATATTCCATATATATGTGTCAGTATACTGTATTGGAGCTTTTCTTTCTGGGTTACTTCACTCTGTATAATAGGCTCCAGTTTCATCCACCTCATTAGAATTGAATGCTGAGTTTTAAGCCAACTTTTATCCTCTCCTCTTTCACATTCATCAAGAGTCTCTAGTTCTCCTTCACTTTCTGCCATAAGGGTGGTGTCACCTGTGTATCTGAAGTTATTGATATTTCTCCCAGCAATCTTGATTCCAGCTTGTGCTTCGTCCATCCTGGCATTTCACACAATGTACTTTGGATATAAGTTAAATAAGCAGAATGATAACATACAGCCTTGACGTACTCCTTTCCCTATTTGGAACCAGTCTGTTTTACATGTCCAGTTCTAATTGTTGCTACTTGACCTGCATACAGGTTTCTCAAGAGGCAGGTCAGGTGATATGGTATTCCCATCTCTTTCAAAATTTTCCACAGTTTGTTGTGATCCACACAAAGGCTTTGATGTGGTCAATAAAGCAGAAATAGATGTTTTTTCTGGAACTCTCCTGCTTTTTTGATGATCCAACAGACGTTGGCAATTTGATCTCTGGTTCCTCTACCTTTTCTAAAACCAGCTTGAACATCTAGAAGTTGTCAGTTCATGTTGAAGCCCGGCTAGGAGAATTTTAAGGATTTTAAGGATTACTTTGCAAGCATGTGAGATAAGTACAATTGTGTGGTAGTTTGAGCATTCTTTGGCATTGCCTTTCTTTCGGATTGGAGTGAAAACACCTTTTCCAGCCCTGTGGCCACTACTGAGTTTTCCAAATTTGCTGGCATATTGAGTGCAACACATTCACAGCATCATCTTTTAGGATTTGAAATTGTTCAACTGGAATCCATCACCTCCACTAGCTTTATTTGTAAGGCCTCCTCAGACAACAATTTGTATTTTTGCATTTCTTTTTCTTGGAGATGGTGTTGATTCTGTCATGTTCAGTTCAGTTCAGTTCAGTTGCTCAGTCGTGTCCGAGTCTTTGTGACCTCATGAATTGCAGCACACCAGGCTTCCCTGTCCATCACCAACTCCTGGAGTTCACTCAAATTCATGTCCATCGAGTCGGTGATGTCATCCAGCCATCTCATTCTCTGTCAACCCCTTCTCCTCCTGCCCCCAATCCCTCCCAACATCAGGGTCTTTTCCAATGAGTCAGCTCTTCGCATGAGGTGGCCAAAGCATTGGAGTTTCAACTTTAGCATCAGTCCTCCCAATGAACACCAGGGCTGATGGACTGGTTGGATCTCCTTGCAGTCCAAGGGACTCTCAAGAGTCTTCTCCAACACCACAGTTCAAAAGCATCAGTTCTTTGGCACTCAGCTTTCTTCACAGTCCAACACTCACATCCATACATGACCATTGGAAAAATCATAGCCTTGACTAGACAGACCTTTATTGGCAAAGTAATGTTTCTGTTTTTTAATATGCTATCTAGGTTGGTCATAACTTTCCTTCCAAAGAGTAACAGTCTTTTAATTTCATGGCTGCAATCACCATCTTCAGTGATTTTGGAGCCCAAAAAAGTGAAGTGTGACACTATTTCCAGTTTCCCCATCTATTTCTCATGAAGTGATTGGACCAGATGCCATGATCTTTTCTGAATGTTGAGCTTTAAGCCAACTTTTTCACTCTCTTCTTTCACTTTCATCAAGAGGCTTTTTAGTTCCTCTTTACTTTCTGCCATAAGGATCATGTCATCTGCATATCTGAGGTTATTGATATTTCTCTTGGCAATCTTCATTCCAGCTTGTGCTTCTTCCAGCCCAAGGTAACATTGAGCTGGGTGAGTGAAATGACAAAAACTATAGACTTTATTCCAGAATTTGTGGGAAGCCTTTGGAAGGTTTATAAGAAAGTACAAGATTAATTTTTTGCTTCCCGCTATACTATGAAAATCCAACTCTAAACATTAAAAAGTTTTAAGAATTTTTTTTTATTAGTTGTCTTTTTTCTTTAATTTTATATTTATTTTCACAGAAAATACCTTGCACAGNTACAAGATTAATTTTTTGCTTCCCGCTATACTATGAAAATCCAACTCTAAACATTAAAAAGTTTTAAGAATTTTTTTTTATTAGTTGTCTTTTTTCTTTAATTTTATATTTATTTTCACAGAAAATACCTTGCACAGGATATGCTTAGTGTTTAAGGAATAGAGCTTTTTGGGTAAGAAATCCATTAAAAATGTTTGATTCTGGTGATATTTCACTAGAACATAATTTTTTTTTGCAACATTATTCTCCAGTCAGTCATGAATTTGATAATTTGATAGTTGAAAGGACTTCATTTGAAAAACATTTGGATCATTCAGTTACTAAACTATGTTTTAGCAATATTCACTGAATTTATTATTCAGGGGAAAGAAAGAATTAAAAAAAAAATCCCAACGATTATGTTCAGTACATAATTTGCAAGAATGTAGATCCTTTAAACTATGCTGAGTATCTTTTGGCAGACAGTGAAAAAGACTAGGCTCTTTCCTATTGAGCGAATTTGCTATGTCATTCAATTTAAGCCATTTACATTCTTTTTCAGACTGAAAATTCCAGCAGCAGTGTGTCCTGAAGAGCAATTGTTATATACTGAAATCACTGAAGGTGCTTCAGAACTGACTAAATGGTCTTAAAATAGTTAAATGTCATCCACACTCACTAGGTACAAAGCTGGAATATAAAGTGAAAAGAAACCAAATGATAAAGAATGAATAATCATTATAGGGATGGAATTAAGATACAGAGTTCTTTCACATTTATTCTACTTGCAATCCACCCTCAGGGTAAAAAGATGGAAAATTTACAGAAATAAATACATGGGAAACTTGTTTTAAAAATATAAAGGTTTGGAGGGATTAATTTATGTAATTTTTAAAATGACATTTTAAATAAAATTGGTGATGAAGTTATTTTTTATTTGCCCCCATACCATTTTTGAAATGCTCTTCTCTGTTTCATGCAGATTCATTTTCATCTGGTATCATTTTTCTTCTGCCTGTTCTGTTCATTTTTCCTAATTCCCGACTGGAAACTATTAATATGACTTCTCTCAGCTTTTTTTAAAAGTTCCTTTCACTTTTAGTTTTAAAAGATATTTATATGAGTAAAACATTCAAGGTTGACTTTTTGTTTTCTTTCAAGATGTTAAAATGTAGTTTTCCTTCTATTTTTGACAATGAGATGTCTGAAATCATTCTAATCACTGCCTTCTATACATAACAAGTCTTTCCTCTCCTTTGGCTGGTTTTAAGATTTTCTCTTTATTACCTATTTTCAGCAATTTAACTATAATGTTCTCAATATAGTTTTCCTTTTTTTAAAAAAAAATTGTGTAAGTTTTTTTAGTCTTTGTGTTTACAATTTTTATCAAAATTGGAAAAAGTTATTTTTTTCAAATATTTTTTCTCTTCTACTCTTTTCTTTCACATACCATCCTCCCACTCCAAGACACCATAAACACAGGTTAGACTGTTCAATACTGTCCCACAGGACAGTGAGATTCTATTTATTTTTTAATTTTCTTTGTGCTTTTTTGGGGATAGTTTCTATTGCAGTATCTTCCATTTACTTCTCTTTTTCCCTCTTGAATTTTTTAATTTGCTGACAACCCATCCAGTAACATGTTCATGACGGATAATAGAGTTTTTATTTCTGGAAGTCTCATTTGAGTATTTTCTGTATCTTCCAATTCTTTCCTCATTATATTTATGTTCTCTTAAATTCTGAGCATATTAAAATATTTATTGTAGTTGTTTTCAGGTCTTTTAATTATCCTTATCATTTCTTGGCCTGTTTATATCAGTGCATTTTTTAAAAAACAGGTTAAGATTCATGTTTTCCTACTTCTTGGCACATTTAGAAGTTTGTGATTGGATGCTAGACATGGTCAATTTCTTGTTGTTGGGTGCTAGATTTTGTTGCATTCCTTTAACAAGTTCTATACTTGTGTTCTGGCAAGTTGCATTAGTTACTAAAAAGTACTTTTCAGTCACTTGTGGGTGGGTAAATGTAGCTATTCTCCAGGACTAGTTTATTCCCAACATAAAGAGCTGTCTTTTCTGGGGACTCCATGCATCCAGTGTAGTAGTCCTCTTGGGATGTGATAGCAGAATACCACAGACTGGGTAGCTTAAACAACATAGGTTTATTTTCTCACAGTACTAGCGCCTAGAAATCCAAGATCAAAGTGCTAGGATGGTTGGTTTCTGGTGAGGGTTCTCTTCCTGTCTTGTAGATGGACACCTTCTCACTGTGTTGTCATATCGATTTTTCTCTGTCCATGTTCTGAGAGAGATTGAACTCTCTAGTGTCTCTTCCTCTTCTTATACATAAGCACACCAGTACTATCGGATTAGGGTCCCACCCTTATGACCCCATTTAACCTTAATCATTTACTTATGTTTCCTATCTCCACATAGTTACTTTGGGGGATAAGGTTATATGAATATTGGGGAACACAACTCAGTCCATGAAACCAGTATATTCAATGAGGCTTCTCCACTCCGGTTGGTGTTTTTTCCTATACATGTTTATATTATTCTTCAAAGATGTTACCTCTCTATAACCACATGTAGAGTCTAGATAGATTGAAGGCAAGTCTAGATATATCTAGAAGGCAAGATCTGTTTTTCCACTCACAGGTCCCAAAACAAATATTCAACTAAAAATTTGACATAACATCCTTACAGATACAATTCAATCTCACAATACTGAAAATGTTATAAAATATATTGTGAAAAATTGTTCCCTGTTGAAAACCACTGCTTTAGTGTTATCATTAGATTGACTAAACGTGAAAATAATGAAGCTCTTTGTTTAACTGCATTTCGCTGCTCTCATGAACTTTCTGTAGCAATGTCACACAACCTTTTCTGCAAGTGAGAATTACACATATGCAATAACTGTAGGGAATGCAACCAAGTTTGAAAAGTTGTACCGGTGATAATGATGCACCATCAAATGTTGAGAATTCCTATTCTAGAGCTCAAACTTGAATGTGTACAAGAATCAGCTGGAAACCTTGTTAAAACACAGATTGCCCAGGCTCACTTCCTGTGACTTTGATTCATTAGGACTAGAGTGTAAGACTATTTCTAACCATTTCCCAGATGATGCAGCTGCTGCTAGTTAGGGAACCCCACCTTGAAAACCACTGTCTTGTGGCATAGTTATTCTTGCTATTTAACTCTGGCAATAGTAATTTTTCAAACAAAAATTTTATTAATAATGTGATAAGTTTGAGAGGACCATGTGTTATATAGTTGAAGAAGTATGGGAACTGGAATTTCAAAATGAAAACAGACACCTTAGTTTAAATCTTCCTCAGCCCTTACTGGAAAGTCATTCTGTGTCTCTGAATCTCAGATTCATCATCTGTAGAAAGGGAATTATTCTATATGATTAGCTACCTTGTATAAGTAACACTTTAACTAATTTTCAGTTAATAAACACTACTTTCACTCCACCTCTTTCCTCATACACACTTCACTGAAAGAAAATTATACTGAATATAGTGTATGGATCCTTTTAATTAAAAAAAAGTTCTAAAAATTAAGGCAAAAGCCACTGCAGGATACTATGTTCCAGACACCCACATAAAGAAATCATTTTAATCTTCTTGGCCAATTCTTGAATAATCCTTAAGCAGCATGGTGGGCCCTGCATTCTTATTGGATAGACTACATCTTGTATCTCTTTAACCACTTCTTGGAATACACAAATTCTGGATTTACTTTAGAATTAACCTGAACTTTTGAGATTCTAGTCATTTGAGGAAGAACTAGGGATATATCCACTATAATTATTTCAGACTGAACTAAAAACATTTATATCTACCTTATTGAGCTTTCTGGTTTACTTTTGATGATTTATGAGAAATAAACAGGACTTAACTTGAGAGTTTGCTTGAAACTTTTGCCAGTAAGATACATCAATCAATAGGAGCTTGCTTCTCAAGACAGACATGTTACACAATGTTCTTTACTACATTTTCTACTGGAAGGATGTGTAATGTATGTTACCACTTCTGTCACTAACGGTATGGATCTTGCTTAGCATGACATTTTGTGGGATCCTAGTTGTGTGGTATATTTACAGGCATCTAACCGAATGAATAACATCTGATGAGTTCAAAGCACACACATTAATGGTAATATGGACATCCTTCTGAATAAACTACAAAAACAAATCCAAATTCTGTGCTAATGCTTCCATCTGTCCTATGATATTCCTTATTGTAGAATATCATACAGTGGTGGTGTCACAAATGTTATGTCTCTAGAGCATCATGTAACCTTGGGAGCAGAAATATCTGAAGAACCAAAAAAGAGTAAAGGCTATAATTAAAAATAAGCCCCAAGAAATAGTTTCCATGTGGTTGTGAGAAGCCCTTGAGCACAGCTGGAAAATTTCAGGCTGAAATATGTTGGAACAATAGTTTACAGAGGAAAGTAGCTGGGTTTGTGGTTATACTTGGAAGTGAAATTTCCTTGCTTGGTCATAATAGCAAACTAGCTATAAAGTTTGGAAAAATATTTCCTAAAGGAGATTGTCAATCCCTGAATTACCAAGAGAACTATAGTAGAAGATGATTTCTTACATGAGAGTATGGGCTTATACTCACATTAAGTATAGTTTATTACATACAAATGAAATTAAGTTTCTAGGTATAAAGAAAAGTACAGATTTACTTAATAATAGAGAGTTGAAGAATCCAAAATTTGGGAGAGGAGATTAGGATTTAGTATAAAGTTGTAAATCTTCATATAAAAATTTAAATCTTAGTACAAATCTCTCCTTTCAGTATTTGAATAAACATTAAATTGTCTAAAATTTACTCACTGTTTCCTTCCAGATTTGCTTCTTCTTCTGTATTTTTTTTTTTTTTTCTGTTGTTACTATTACTGGCATCTTCCTTTAGGTCATCTACTTGAAACTTTTGTGTTATTTTTCTCTTTATTCAGATTAAATCACTTGTTAATTTCTTTCAACTGGACTGCTAATGTCATTCACATCCATATCAATTTTTAAAATTGTTTTAAGATGCTGGGATTATTGAAAATAGTCATAAAAGAAATGCCAGGCAAGCAGAGAAATACTGTTAAGTTGTAAAGTCTTCAGGTGTGGATAATCATTTGGAAATGGGAGGAGGGGGGAATGGTGGTTAATTTGCAGTTGATGAAATTTTAAGAAATCACTGCATTGAAGAGTGGAGAAGGCAATGGCATCCCACTCCAGTACTGTTGCCTGGAAACTCCCATGGATGGAGGAGCCTGGTAGGCTGCAGTCCATGGGGTCACTGAGTCAGACATGACTGAGCGACTTCACTTTCACTTTTCACTTTCATGCATTGGAGAAGGAAACGGCAACCCAATCCAGTGTTCTTGCCTGGAGAATCCCAGGGATGACGGAGCCCAATGGGCTGCCATCTGTGGGGTCGCACAGAGTCGGACACGACTGAGCGACTTAGCAGTAGCAGCAGCATTGAAGAATTAGAGTAGAATCCAGGAATAGGGATAGAAAAGCTGAAAACAGATGTGTAGCAGGCACATGTGGGCAATTGTGAATAATATTTTGGATGATAGAGATACATTTTAGAACAAGAATGTATATTGCTGCTGACAAGCAGTATTATCAAACTATTAAAAATGATTATTATTATGGATCTATCTGGAGTGAAAATGGAATTTCCCTTCTAAGAAAGTAGCTTTAATAAATATTTCTTCAAATTTCAGTCATATTATTAGTAAATTGTGAGTTGTTAGAATATAGATTTTGTTCAATTTTTAAAAAATAATGATAAGAATTTTTATTGTTGCTGAAAAAGGAACTTAAAAGACCAGGGCAAACTATAGTTGTCTTAATGTGTATGCTCGCTCAGTGGTTAGGAAATCAACATGTGACAAATTGAGGTACTTTGTTCAGTTCAGTTCAATTCAGTCGCTCAGTCATGTCCGACTCTTTGCAACCCCATGAATCGCAGCACACCAGGCCTCCCTGTTATCACCATCTCCCGGAGTTCACTCAGATTCACGTCCATCGAGTCAGTGATGCCATCCAGCCATCTCATCCTCTGTCGTCCCCTTCTCCTCCTGCCCCCAATCCCTCCCAGCATCAAAGTCTTTTCCAATGAGTCAACTCTTCGCATGAGGTGGCCAGAGTACTGGAGTTTCAGCTTTAGCATCATTCCTTCCAAAGAAATCCCAGGGCTGATCTCCTTCAGGATGGACTGGTTGGATCTCCTTGCAGTCCAAGGGACTCTCAAGAGTCTTCTCCAACACCACACTTCAAAAGCATCAATTCCTTGGCGCTCAGCCTTCTTCACAGTCTAACTCTCACATCCATACATGACCACAGGAAAAACCATAGCCTTGACTAGACGGACCTTAGTCGGCAAAGTAATGTCTCTGCTTTTGAATATACTATCCAGGTTGGTCATAACTTTCCTTCCAAGGAGCAAGCGTCTTTTAATTTCATGGCTGCAGTCATCATCTGCAGTGATTTTGGAGCCCCCCAAAATAAAGTCTGACACTGTTTCCACTGTTTCCCCATCTATCTCCCATGAAGTGATGGGACCAGGTGCAGACCCAAATCATCATATAAGTTCAGTGAGTCATTTGGTAAATGTTAGGATTGTTCGTAGTTGTATTAGTTTTCCATTGCTGCCTAACAAAGTATCCCCAATTTAGCAGTTTAAAACAAAACCCATTTATCACTCAGTTCTGTAAGTCAGAAATCTGGGATGGCCTGGCTGGCTCTGTGCTCAGGGTCTCACAAGGCTGAACAGAGGGTATTTGCAGGCTTTGTAAGTAACTGGAGCATGGTGTCTTCCCTGTTTATTGGCAAAATTCAATTCCTTACAGTTATGTTAGGCCTCTGTTTCCTTGTTTGCCATCAGTGGGCTTCTGGTTTTATCTCTAGAAGACCATCTGCAATCCTTCTTAGGGTGGCTTCTTCCATCCTCATAGCAGCAAGTCCTTCTCAGACTTCAGATCTCTTTGACTTGTCGTCTTTTTGCTATCAGCTGGAGAAAGCTTTCTGCTTTTAAAAGATTCATGATCAGATCAGGCCCACCTGGATAATCTCCTTGCTTTAAAGTCAACTTTCACAGAGCATAACATAAGCGCAGGAATGATATCATATCACATCTCATCTGGGGTTATGGGAGACACCTCTGTGTGTGTTTGTGGCAGGGGTGTGGGTGTGCGTGTGGGCAAGGATGCATTTTAGAAATTTTGCTTGCTGTGTGATGTCAGCAATGGCATAGTGAGGTGGTGGGTCACAACGTAAGCCAGTAAGGATGACAGGTAGGATAGGATTTTTCTTCCTATTGGATCTGCAGGTACACTTTCATCTCCTTTTCAACTGATTAAAATAAAAAACCAAATTGCATCAGAAAAACTAAATAAATTCTCTTTGCAAAACCAGAATGCCCTGATTAAATGAGAATTAACAATGTAGAAATCAGTAATTTTCAAAGAATTACAGTAAAATTCACTTAGGAAGATATTTAACAAAATGATTATAGAAACATTTTCAGTAAATTTGAAGACAAAGAAGCCATCAGCATCTTATGCAACTTTCTCATGGCTGCAATAAACCCCAGGACTGTAGTGAGATAAAATCATTTATCATTCTTAAACAAGGAAAGGCATAAGAACAAAATCTTGGATTGCCATGATTTTCTATAGTTTAAGAGAAAAGGAGTGAATTGGCAAATACTGCTTTCTTAGGAAAACATTTTCTAATAAAATGAGTAGCCTTTTCTAAGATTTCCTTACCAAAATGAATATATGCTCCTTGTCTACCTCCCTGCCCCACACCTTGTGTTCTTACGAATGCTGTTAAAAAACTCTCATAAGAACTCTTTTGCAACAAAGTTTGAGCAGATTATGGTTAATTATATAAACCATTATAACTGAACAAAATTTCATTTTAGACATATTCANTTGTCTACCTCCCTGCCCCACACCTTGTGTTCTTACGAATGCTGTTAAAAAACTCTCATAAGAACTCTTTTGCAACAAAGTTTGAGCAGATTATGGTTAATTATATAAACCATTATAACTGAACAAAATTTCATTTTAGACATATTCAAATGTACAACATGATTGAATCCCCTGAACATGTCCTTCAGAAATATTAATGGATTTAATTCAGAAATAAAATATGAAACTGAATTACTAAAAAAGAATAAATATGACTAAAATATATGAGTAAATTTGTTTCTGGATTTTACCATAGATAGAAATACTATTTTTTTCTGCTTAGCAATGGATGAATGACTGATTTGGAAATTTGTAAGATATCGAGCTGTAATTTGAGTGAATTTTCATTTCTATTTTCTCATAGGAAATTTGGTGGGAAGGGGAAAGGACAAAAGTTATATTGTTATTATACTGGCCCCTATAATCTAGTCTGATTATCACCTATGAATCTTTTCCTAGAATATTAAAGCCAAACCATATTATAAATTAGTAACTATATTATAATTATAGAGAAAAGAACCCTTTCCTTTCCCTTTTCATTTTAAATATGTAATTTTTCTTTTAATTTCACAGGTCAATTTTTGTCTTCTAATAATAATTCCACAAATATATGCTTATTCATGAGAAATTTTATTCAATTATTTCATTAAAATGCTTATATGAATCAAATTTAATGATTTATCAGCATGTATAATTTACTTTTATTTAGAATAAACCATACATACAGAAAAACTCATTAATCAGAATGTCACTAATTCAAAATATGTAAATATTCAACTTGGACTAATTGGAATTAACCTTTACATGATCTGTAAAGAGATAATTAAGACATGTTTTAGTTTAATACAGAGCAGGCACTGAGGCAAGGGAAATGTTTAGTCTGATATAAGAATAATTTTCCCTTAGTTTTTTCATATACTATTACCTTATATTTCAAAATGTATCTTTTAAAATATACAAAATGTATATAAAAATTACATGTTACATCACATAGAAATAAAGTACTTCTCTCAAGCTATGTTTAATTTTCACCATTCATCCAATAATTAAATGTTTATTGGGCACACAAACCTGGTGCTCTGTGACAACCTAGAGGGTGAGATGGGGTGGGAGGTGGGAGGGAGCATGAAGAGGGAGGGGACATATGTATACCTATGTCTGATTCATGTTGATATTAATATATGGCAGAAGCCAACACAATATTGTAATTATCCCCCAATTACAAACAAATTTAAAAAGAAAAAAAAATGTTTATTGAGCACCAACTATGTTCCATGCACTGCACCAGAAATAATAATAATAGAAATACCAATGGAAAATATTTAATAAGCATACAATGCCATGTCCCAGACTTTCTGCTAATCTAACACATATTATTTCATTACGTCCTTGCCACAACCCTATTAGACATATTTAATTATTATCCACATTTTTGTGATAAGAGGACTGAAACATAAAAGATTATATAACTTCCTCAAAGTCATAGCTAAGTCCTGTACTCAGAATATATATTAGGTAATCTAACTCCAGAGAGAAAAATTATCACTATTATATCAACAAAACTGATTTAAAAGATAGTATTCCTTCCCTCATCAAACTTACAACCTACTTACTAGAGACAATGTTAAAGAAAGAAAATAAGCAAATATATAATTGTAATTAGTAATATATTTTATGAAGAGAAATGATAAAAAGTTGTGGGAAGACCTAATTTAGATAGAGAGATGAGGTTGTCTCTGAAGTGATGGTATTGAAGCTGAGACTCTGTGTAGGGTACCTGGATAAGGAAATGGCAACCCACTCCAGTATTCTTGCCTGGAGAATTCCATAGACAGAAGAGGCTGGCGGGCTACAGCCTGTGAGGTTGCAAGTGTCTGACATGACTTAGTAACTAAACTCAACTCTGAGTAGGGTGAGAGCTGGCCAGGACACAGTTAGAGAGGAATGGCATTTTCCATCTGGAGAGATCAGTGTGGAGAAAGATGCTAAGGTGTTAAGAGCATGGTAGTTGAGGAACTGAAAAGTCAGGTGCTAGAGAGTTTGGGTTTTGACTGGATTTGTAGCAGTAGAAATAAAGATAAATGAATGGATTGAGTACTGGTTAAAACAGAGGTGACAACTGATGGGTGGGTGTGTGGCCATATATGGTGGTGATAAGGAAGAGGCCGGAAAAAAAAGAGGAAGCAGAAATGCTAAGAAGAAATAGCCAGAGAAACAGAAAAATCAGAGTAAAGGTGTCAAAAAGCCTAGAGGAGAGACTCTTTAAAGAAAGTGTTCAACTGTGTTAAAAAAAAACCCTTTGGAAATCAAAAGAAATGATACTGAAAACTTTCCATTTTATTTGTGAACATGGAGATCATTAACAACTTTTTTGAGAAGAGTGTAAGTGATATAATGAGGGTTAACACAAGATTAGAGGCCATTAAGGAGAGAGTAGATACAACCTGGTAAACAATTCTTTTGAGAAAGTTAACTGTCATGGGCAGTAGCTTGAAAAAATATATATTAAGTTGATGACATTGACTTGAGATGGATTAAAAAATACAAATTATTTGCTTTTCTTCCCATTTCTAATTTTCTTCCCCTTTATTTTGTGCTAGTTTTAGTGACTTACAGGTCAATCAGTTCAGTTCAGTTCAGTCGCTCAGTCGTGTCCGACTCTTTGTGACTCCATGAATTGCAGCAAGCCAGGCCTCCCTGTCCATCACTCCCGGAGTTCACTCAGACTCACGTCCATCGAGTCAGTGATGCCATCCAGCCATCTCATCCTCTGTCGGCCCCTTCTCCTCCTGCCCCCAATCCCTCCCAGCATCAAAGTCTTTTCCAATGAGTCNACCCAGTTGTTCACTTCAGTTCATTCAGTCACTCAGTCGTGTCTGACTCTTTGTGACCCAAAGGACTGCAGCACGCCAGGCCTCCCTGTCCATCACCAACTCCCGGAGTTCACCTGAACTCATGTCCATTGAGTAGGTGATGTCATCCAGCCATCTCATCCTCTGTCATCCCCTTCTCCTCCTGCCTTCAATCTTTCCCAGCATCAGGTCTTTTCAAATGAGTCAGCTCTTCACATCAGATGGCCAAAGTATTGGAGTTTCAACTTCAACATCAGTTGAGATCTCAGTTATCATGCAGCAGAGAGAAACTATGTTCTGCCCAAATTCCTGATCCACAATGTAATGAAGATAATAGTTACAATTTTATGTCACTAAGTGTTGGGGAAGGTTTTCCCATAATAATAAATAATTGGAATAACTTTACACACAGTAGTTGTTCAATAAATGCTCATTTAATTGAATAGCACAATTTGTAAAAGCAGTGTATTTAAAATTTAACAGAAGCACATGTCAAAAACTGGCCACAATTACATTTGTTAAAAATTTCTTAATATAATAAATATACAATTCAGCATTTCAATCATTTAATTGCTCATTTGTCTTCTAGTCGAAATTATTGACTTCTACATTCANATAATAGTTACAATTTTATGTCACTAAGTGTTGGGGAAGGTTTTCCCATAATAATAAATAATTGGAATAACTTTACACACAGTAGTTGTTCAATAAATGCTCATTTAATTGAATAGCACAATTTGTAAAAGCAGTGTATTTAAAATTTAACAGAAGCACATGTCAAAAACTGGCCACAATTACATTTGTTAAAAATTTCTTAATATAATAAATATACAATTCAGCATTTCAATCATTTAATTGCTCATTTGTCTTCTAGTCGAAATTATTGACTTCTACATTCATAAACTTTTATATTCATAAATTATTGACACTCAAATTATTTAAACTTCATGTATATATCAAGTAACACTTTTATTTTCTATTTTGAAAAATGCTTTGCATTGACTTGATATATATACTTTGTCTCAGGCATTATTTTAGGAACTATATTTGTATCAAATCATTTAATCTAAGAACAACCATGTCAGGTAGGTATGATTTTTCTCTGCATTTTGCAGAAGAGCAATCTGAAGCACAAAGAAATTAAACATCAACAAGGTTGCACAGATAATACTGGATCAAACATGGAATTTGAATCCAGGCAACTACATGAATTTGAATCTACTCAACTATAAGACAAAAACTGCCTGATTACCTTAAAACAGGGCCAGTCTTTCCTCCTGCCTTCAACACCCCCCCCCCAGCCCCATAATGTTTGAGTCTTTTCTTCTTAACTTCTGGTTGAATGAGGATGTGGTAATTGGAGTGCTTGACTATCAAGATGGGAAGAAAGTGAAAGAAAAGAGCTGAGGGCACTTTCCAGGTGTAACAGTGAGAGACTATAGGGAAGAAGGTTGTTGCTCAGAGGGAAGCACCAAGGAAGCTTCCCCTTTCATATCTCAGCCTAGATCTGACTTTCACCTCTTCCTACACCTGGGAGATCGAGGTGCTGAACCTGAATTAGTTATTGGATGAGTTTAAGAGTTTGTATCTGTCCCAATATAAAATCTCTAAGCCCAGTTCTACTTAGAGTTGATTATACATTTTAGCTATGTGTTAAATGAGGTTCAGTTATTAAGTCACACATCCAAATAGAACTTCACTGTTAAGCTCTGAAGTCTTGAATATACTCAATGTTCAAAATTTGTGTATAAATACAATTCCTCTTCTCCCAAAAAAGGCATAATCACCAAAACAAAGAGGCTATTCTGTTCTTCAGGAAGGTCTTGGCAGCTTTCAAATATTTCTCAGTGACAAAATCCCACATCAGCAAGTAAATGACATACTGCTGCTGCTGCTGCTGCTAAGTCACTTCAGTCGTGTCTGACTCTGTGCGACCCCATAGATGGCAGCCCACTAGGCTTCCCCATCCCTGGGATTCTCCAGGCAAGAGTACTGGAGTGGGGTGCCATTTCCTTCTCCAATGCAGGAAAGTGAAAATTGAAAGTGAAGTTGCTCAGTCGTGCCCGACCCTCAGCGACCCCATGGACTGCAGCCTTCCAGGCTCCTCCATCCATGGGATTTTCCAGGCAAGAGTACTGGAGTGGGGTGCTATTGCCTTCTCCGAAATGACATACTAGCCTGCTACCAAAGCTTTGTTACATGTCACCCAAAAGTATGACTCCCAGTGGTAAATTCTTGCAATGTTCCCTAAAATGTATGATTCGTATCATGTTTTAGAGGTGACTACTGATTGAGCTGGCAGGAGATAATTCTTTAGAGGGAAAACTTGAATTTTTTTTTTTTAATGTTAAGGTTGACTTTATCCCATTAAAAGTGATGGTATATTAACTTAAAATATCTTTTAAAAAATGAAATTGTGTATGGACTGCAATGTCTGTCCTCCATATATTTATATTTTGCAGATAAGAAAAACTATTCACCAAATAATGTTTCAGACTGAAGCAGATGTAATTTCTAAATTAGTAACATCATGACCAACGTTGTGACCAAGACCCTGATGCTGGGAAAGACTGAAGGCAGGAGGAGAAGGGGAGGACAGAGGATGAGACGGCTGGATGGCATCACTGATTCTATGGACATGAATTTGAGTAAGATCTGGGAGTTGGTGATGGACAGAGAAGCCTGAGATGCCATCCAACCATCTCATCCTCTGTTGTCCCCTTCTCCTCCCACCTTCAATCTTTCCCAGCATCAGGGTCTTTTCAAATGAGTCAGTTCTTTGCATCAGGTGGCCAAAGTATTGGAGTTTCACCTTCAACATCAGTCCTTCCAATGAATATTCAGGACTGATTTCCTTTAGGATGGACTGGATGGATCTGCCTGTAGTCCAAGGGACTCTTAAGAATCTTCTCCAACACCACAGTTCAAAACCATCAATTCTTCAGCACTCAGCTTTCTTTATAGTCCAACTCTCACATCCATACATGACTACANAAGCCAAATATGGTGATTAATTCCATCCATTATTGGTTTAGGCATGTGCATGTCATGCATTTCTGGCCAAGGAGATATGAGAGAAAGTCATCCAGGGCTATGTCAGCTTTTATTGTATTGCCTCTCAGCTATGAATACACCCTTGGATATACACTCTATGATAAATAATGAAACTCCTATAACCATTTCCCTTTTACATTTCATTTTTTTCACTTCTCATGATGCCAAAATTTTCAGTAGAGGGTGCTGGAGAGACATTGCATGGGGAAGTTGTTCAGTCTTTGAGTAGTGTCCAGCTCTTTAACGGTCCTATGAACTGTAGCCCACCGGGCTCCTCTGTCCATGCGGTTTTCCAGGCAAGAACACCGGAGTGGGTTGCCATTTCCTTCTGCAGAGGACCTTCCCAACCCAGGGACTGAACTCATGTCTCCTGAACTGGCAGGCAGATTCTTTACCAGTGAGCCACCTGGGAAGCACATACTTCTTCAATTTGCAGCCTGAACTGTGGGTGTGGGGACCTCGGGTGAGACTTGTCTGAGCCTGGGGCCCAGAACTCAATCTCTCTGTGATCCTGCAGTCTCAGCCTGGCCATAACCTGGCTGATCTGTGTGCAGCTACACGGGACCCAAAGTTGGGGGTTGGTGCACAGAGGGGGAGAATCCATACAGAAAGCTAGCTCCCTCTGCAAGCCCCTCCCTGCCAGCACTGCCCTTTGAAGGTCTTCTCCAGCTCCCTCTCCCCACCCCACACAAGGGAGCCAGACTTCCACTGGACACCCATACCACGGGTACATGACCCTGCTCCCGGGCCTGCACTGGGCATGGCTGCTGGTGATGTGATCAGAGACTCCAGACGGGCCAAGTTCCTTGCTCAGCCATGGCTGAAGCACCTGCTTCAGCGAGGCTGGAGTTCCTCCAGGACACACCGTTACGTCTCAAATACCATAGAGAGGTTCTTTGTATTTTATAGTTACTGTTTTATTGTAGTTAATGATTCTTATATAAAACTTCCATCTTTAACCTGCTGGGTGATTTCTCTTTTGAGTAGGCCCCGACTGCTACTGGGGGTTTCTGAGACACTGTATCTTCACTCATAAAAAGCAATGAATTAATCTGTGCTTCATTTTTCTGTCTCTGAATGTTAATACATGTAACTCTTGGAACTGCAGCTATTATTTCTGGCCACTGCAAAAAACAAGTGAAAAGAACCTGGAAATTATTTTTAAAAATTTATTTTAGTTGAAGGATACTTGCTTTATAATATTGCGTTGGCTTCTGCCAAATATCAACATGAATCAGCCATAGGTATACATATCTTCCCTCCCTCTTGAACCTCCCTTCCACCTCCCACCTCATCCCACCCGTCTGGGTTATCACAGAGCCCCAGTCTGAGTTCCCTGGGTCATACAGCAGATTCCCACTGGCTATCTATTTCACATTCGGCAGTTTTTATGTTCCCATGCTACTCTCTCCATTTGCTCCACCCTCTCCTTCCCTCCCCTCTTCCCATGTTCATAAGTCTGTTCTCTATGTCTGCATCTCCATGTGTGTGTGCTAAGTCACTTCAGTCACGTCCAACTCTGCAACCCTATGGACTGTAGACTGCCGGGCTCCTCTGTTCATGGGATTCTCCAGGCAAGAATACTAGAGTAGATTGCCATACCCTCCTCCAGGGGATCTTCCCAACCCAGGTATCAAACCCACATCTCTTACATCTCCTGCACTGGCAAGTGGGTTCTTTACTACTAGTGCCACCTGGGAAGCCCTGAGTCTCCACTGCTGCTGCTGCTGCTAAGTCTCTTCAGTCGTGTCCGACTCTGTGTGACCCCATGGACTATACTATCCATCGAATTCTCTAGACTAGAATACTGGAGTTGGTAGCCTTTACATTAATATGCAGTATTTGTTTTTCTCTTTCTGACTTACTTGATTCTGTNCTAAGTCTCTTCAGTCGTGTCCGACTCTGTGTGACCCCATGGACTATACTATCCATCGAATTCTCTAGACTAGAATACTGGAGTTGGTAGCCTTTACATTAATATGCAGTATTTGTTTTTCTCTTTCTGACTTACTTGATTCTGTGTAAGAGGCCCTAGGTTCATCCATCTCATTAGCACTGACTCAAATGCATTCCGTTTTATGGCTGAGTAATATTCCATTGTATATAGGTACCACAGCTTCAGCTTCTCTATCCATTCATCTGTTGATGGACATCCAGGTTGCTTTCACATTCTAGCTATTATAAATAGTGCTGTAATGAACACTGGGGTACATGTGTCTTTAAAAATTATATCTCAGGGTATATGCCCAGTAGTGGGATTGTTGGGTCCTATGGTTTTTATGGGTTTTATGTATAGTTTTTAAGGAATCTTCAATACTACCTTCCACAGTGGCTGTATCAATTTACATTCCCACCAACAGTGCAAGAGGGTTCCCTTTCTCCACACCTTCTCCAGAATTTATTATTTGTAGATTTTTTTGATGATGCCCATTCTAACCTGTGTGAAGTGATATTTCATTGCAGTTTTGATTTGCATTTCTCTAATAATGAGTGATGTTGAGCATCTTTTCATGTGTTTACTAGACATCTGTATGTCTTCTTTGGAGAAATGCCTGGGTCTTTTGCCTACTTTTTGATTTTTTTTCTTTTTTTCTTCTGGTATTGAATTGCAAGAGCTGCTTGTATATTTTGGAAATTAATCCTCAATCAATTGTTTCATTTGCTAATATTTTCTTCCATTCTGAGGGTTGTCTTTTCACTTCTATACTTTCCTTTGCTGTTCAAAAGCCTTTAACTTTGACTTGTTTATTTATTTTTTTATTTCCATTACTTTAGGAGGTGGGTCATAGAGGATCTTGCTGTGATTTATGTCACAGAGTAAGAACCTGGATTTTTGATNTCATGGAAGTCTCCAAAGATGAAGCACTGGAGACTTCCCTGGTGGTCCAGTGGTTACGATTCCACTCTTCCACTGCAGGGGGTATGGGTTTGATCCCTGGACAGGAAAACTAAGATTCCACATGCCTCGTGACTCAGCTTTAAAAACAACAACAACAACTAAAAAATAACCTCCACTAAACTCTGAGGCTGAATTTGAGAAGTTACTCATTTTACAATGGAAGTAAGGAGTCTGGAAATTAAATATCAAGAGTGTAGCTTCCTTTTGTGAATTTACTGAAAGACCTGTTTACATTCTTGTAGAATTCTTGCTTCTGTTACCTCTGTTGCTTTTGTCTTTGGAAGAAATGAAGAACTCCTAAAACGATCTTGTAGATTGGTCTCTGCTGTCATGTTCTACTTGTCCTGCCTCCCTTCCATCCAGAACTGAGGATGATGAATTAGACGAGGATGGCGGCTCTTGCCCTATATCAGGACATCTCACAAATGATCTCAACTTCTTACGCCTCACACACCTATCCTGAAGCTCTCTTTAGGAAAACAAACCTCTAATCTTAAAATCATTCAGATCAAGATAGCACAGGAGACTTCCTCACATCCCCCTTCCCTTTGCACCAGGGATGGCATCATCTGTCATCTTTGTGCCAGGGATGGTACAACTATTTTATCCTAATAGTGCCTCAGGTCCTTAATAAGGCATTCATTAATGCTTGATTTATGACTTGTCAAGTTTTTAAATTTTTACACAGCACTCTAATATTGTTTTTATGTCTTGGAATTTAATCTAAAAATTATGAACATAAATTATAACTTAGTTATAGGATATTTATTATAAAATTACATAAGTCAATATATATACATGTATATACACTCTGGAGAAGGAAATGGCAACCCAGTCCAGTATTCTAGTCTGGGAAATCCCATGGACAGAGGAGCCTGGCAGGCTACAGTCCCTAGGATCGCAAAAAGTTGGACATGACTTAGCAACTGTACAACACAACAGTATATACTCTTATGCACATATGGAATATATCTATGTATAGCATATACCTATGTGTAGCATATATATGTTTACCAGTCCTTAATCATGTTGCTTTTGAAAACTATTTAAAAACCTAAGGAAATATTTTTAAGTGTCAAATCAAGTTAAAAAATGATGATAGTATGCTCTGTCATCTCACATCATTTGTGTCTATACATGCCATAGAAAAGAAAGTGAAGTCGCTCAGTCATGTTGGACTCTTTGCAACCCCATGGACTGTAGCCTGCCAGGCTCCTCCATCCAGGGAATCTTCCAGGCAAGTATACTGGAGTGGGTTGCTGCTTCCTTCTCCAGGGGATATTCCCAACCCAGGGATCGAACCTGGGTATCCCACATTGCAGGCAGCCTCTTCACTGTCTGAGCCAAAAGGGAAGCCCCTATATGTGCCATATGTATATCTATATCTACACCAACTATATCATTTATTAGCTTTATTGCCTTTATCATGTCTCTTTTTTCTCCCATCATCTCCTCCACCATACTTGAGTCCTCTTCCCCTCTTGTACTCACTAAAATCTGAAGAATGTTACTATTTTGGAGTTAAGATGATAGCTGGTTTATATTTTCCTTTTTCTTCTTGGCTGTATTTTGTAATTTTTTTTCTGTAATAATTATAAATAATTTGGCTTGCTCTCTGATTCCTACATGACTTCCTGTAATAAGTCATGACTAGAACTTCAGAAGTCTCAGAAATAGTCTCAGCCATAAAGATGACAATAAAAATAGACCATTCTACCTTAAATGTCAGTGGTTTCATATGGTTTGACTGGTTCTCAGTTTACAGACTCTGAGCGCTGGAAAAGCCTTTAAGGTTATCTAAACCAATTCTCTCATCTTAAGGTGAGTAAACTGAAACCCAGAGAGGCTGACACTCAATTGAAAAGTCACAGAGTTGGTGATGAATCCAAGATTCTCATTGCAGAATTGCTTTAATAATAAGAAGAACTTACTTGAAATATCACTGTTTAATTCGGTGGCTTATGGAAAACACATACTTCACACACACATGCTTAATGATGACCATAGGGTTGGCATCTCTAAGTCAGAATGGGAGGAAAAATGGGAGAAAAAGTCTTAACTCCATTATACTTGTGACAAACTAAAATATGTTGTGCACAAAATAGCTCCAAATTGTGGGTTTAATACTACTTCATTTTTAAAGGGAAATTAAATGTCCATTATAAGAAGAGACACTTTCTAAAGATACTATGCTAACTAAACTCAAGCTATAATTTTTATCTTCTAAGAAATGAATGCCAGTACATCAAGAAATTCTTCTAGAAAGTTATATTTTAGATCAAAATTTGTTGTAAAAATCAAATACAAGCTTAAAATCATTCTTATGCTTATTATATATAATATAACTATTATATAGGTATGGGGGTGAAAATAATTGTCATGGTTAGAATACAGTAGTAGCTTTATCTTACCCGAGCTACATTTTTCATCTTTGAAAAGAGGACTTCCCATGCATCCTACCTTCCTCCCACTACTCAACACACAAATTGATAATCTAGACCAGACTGTGTTCTGTAAAACTGCAGCAGAGAAATTTGCAACAGCCTTCATTTGAGCTCCTGGTTCCCTGACTGGCTGTTATTTGATCTAGTTCCGTCTGGCGTGTTGTTTGTGTTTATACAGCGTAACAAGACGTGAGCTGCCCACCACAAGCCATCAAGATCCGTGGCACTTCCCAGCTGACTGCCATCCTATTTATATTAATTGAACGCAGGATATTTTGCACACACCGCTGATTACCCTCGTTTATTTCAGTTCCTAAAGACCCAAGATTTCTCTTCGTGCCCTTACAACATTGTTCTACTCATTTGGCTCCAATTAGCTTCAGCTAACGAAAATACATGACAACAAAGCTCTGGTTAGCCATTGCTTTTTCTAACAACATAATTGGTGAGTTTTTAGCCCATGAAAGTAAAGACACTGGGAATTAAGTTAAAGTATTTTCTGTGGGTCTGAGAAATATTAATTGCAGGCATCTGGGCTCACTTCCTTAAAGAAGATTTGTGATTTCTATTTAACTAATAAATGTTGACATAATTGAAGAGCTATAAGCTCCATATGCTGGACTTTCTGAAGAATTTCTGATTATACCCTTGTTTCGTTAAGCAACAAAATACTTTGGCACTAACACTATATCATGGTTTACTAGCACTAATTTAATTTTTATAATGACACTGAGTGGTTAGAGATCTTGTCCCAAAGAGCTTCTTTAGGATTTATTAACACATGCACATTTATCTCAAAACTATAAAAGTATCATTAGTTTAATGAATAACTATATAATTTTAACTTAAGTTTTTCTTCTCAGTGAACTGATTTTTCTATTCTAGTATACTATTTTAGTTCCAGAATCTGGGACCAGACTCTAATGGTTTATGTTTTAAAGGTAATACTCTTTGCAGTGACATTTTGGAATAAAGACAACTTCAAAGGATCTTTTTAGATGTATTCTAGATGAAAAAAATTGAATGGATCACAATAGATTCTATAACAAATTACATTACCTTCTTAATAACAAGGTTATAACCAAGAAGTTTAGCAATTTTTCTGTCTCTTTAGGTGTTTGTATATTGTACAACTGTCCTGCATGATATAAAAATCTGCATTTTGATCTGTTTTGAAATATAATCAATTATCATATACTAGTCTGAGGAAATTTCACTGCTAAATTATAACCTCAAGCAGAAAGTCTTTCTACTTATCACTCCTTTGAGAGTCTTAGTTTTTAAGTGGTGTTCTCTCTGCATTTTATGCTTTTTCCCCCCTTCCACCCCAAACTTGAAAAGACAAGGCCAATCATAGTCAAATACTGTAAAAGCTGTGCTCCCATGGTTTTTATGTAAAGTTAATAAAATAAATAAGATGCAGCTGTGCATTTCAGGAAATAACTCTATGGAGGGGTTCTGGGAATACTATAACCACAAGTGTGAAGCTGGAGTCACCAGAAACCCTCAATGGAATTAGAGCTCAATAAATCAAAATTTGCTCTTCTACCTCTATGGTATAACTCTGTATTCACTGTGGTGCCTATGCTTTACACCATTCTTGCTGCTACCTTTTTAATTATTGTGGAACTTCATGTTTCCTGTTCCGGCAGGTTTAGATTTGGGAGGGATCTTTGGCTGTATGCTTGGTTGTGGTGTGTCTCAAACACTCAGGGTCCAGGGACTGTGGCATGGTAATAAATGCCTCTCACCTGCCATCGCCAAATAAGAAAAGAAAGAATGAATATGAAGAACTGTGAGGCATTTTGATACCATTTTGTGGAGGTACATAATAAATACATCCTTGCCACGTTGTTACATCACACATATTAATGTTAATAGGTTTGTGGATTGGCAATGGTCTATCTAGAAGACCCTGCAGGCTACTGAGTCTTGTAGCTGACTGACAGACTATGAATTACTCTTTTTGACAATTGCTGCAATACAGTTATCATTCTTCTCTTTAACTTATGCATTCGTCAATTGAAAACCTGGTAAATTATTTTATCCCAGAATTTCTTGTTCTTNAGACCCTGCAGGCTACTGAGTCTTGTAGCTGACTGACAGACTATGAATTACTCTTTTTGACAATTGCTGCAATACAGTTATCATTCTTCTCTTTAACTTATGCATTCGTCAATTGAAAACCTGGTAAATTATTTTATCCCAGAATTTCTTGTTCTTGTATGTCTCCTCCACTCCCATGTTAAAGTACTAGCAAAATCTTAATTTCTTTAATTGAAAAAACACTAAGCAGATTTATCTTGCTAAGCAGATCAACCCCCTTCAAAATCCACATCCATCTAGAGTATGGGTTCAAATTCTGGTCTAGCTCTATAACCATGGATAGGTTACTTAGTCTTTAAATGTCTCACTTTTTTTTTCTACAATGTCAAAAATATTAGTACCCATCTCATAGGATTGCAGTGAGGTTTATTAGTAAGTTTCTGCCATGTCACAAACCATCAAGAACTTAGTGGCTCAATGCAATAAACATGTATTATTTCTACAACTCCAAGGATTGGCTAGGAGAGCCTTCTGATCTGGAGAGGCCTAGCTGAAGATGGCTAGCTTGGGGTGGTTTTATTCACATGTCTGAATGTGTCTCATCATCCAACAGGCTAACCCAGGCTTCTTTACATGGTGCTTTCAGAGCAACAAACAAGAATAAGCCCATTTTCAAGCCTCTATTTGCTACTGCCTTTTGATGAAAGAAAATCACATAGTCAAGTCCAAAAGAAACGGGTAGAGAGACAGACCCTATCCCTTGATAGAAGTGGGAATTCACACCACAAAGAAGCATATAGTCAAGGCTGGCTAGAATTTGTGATTTGCCATGAGGATGAGATGAGTTAGTAGTGCTGAGAGGCAAGTGCTTAGGATGAGAAATGGTGTATATAAAGAGTTAAATGTTATCTATCACTTTCATCAAGTGCGTAAATAGCACCATCTTCATACACAGCTCTCACCATTAGAGCAAGTTTTGTGTTATCTCTTTTACATGTAAATTTAAAATTATATCAATCTGGATGCTGCTGAAATTTTGATGTTCAACTTCTGAGTCCTTTGCAATATTCTTCCAGAGAGACTCTCTTTAAGAAGGTAACACAGTCATTACAGGGAAAAAAATGAATTATCTCTTCAATTCATTCTTCATATTGCTTCCAGAGTGATAAACTTTTACAAAAAATAAGGGTTCTTCTTTTTTAATTTCTAACTTTCTGGCCCTGTTTTCCACAATATTCTCATCCTGCCCCCAAACCCAACCCACATGCCTTGAATTGCTGCTTAAATTTGCTAAAATTTTTTGCAAATGCAATTCCTTTTGCCTGTAATGTTCTCCAGTAACACACAGAGAATGGGAACGTTGTGAAACATGTTTTTAAAAAGACCACCCCGCATATCTCCTGCAGAGATAAACACTTCCCTATTCTGTAGCATTCTCTACAGGCTAGAAACCGAATCCACATTTCATTCGCAAGAGAATCCTTTTCAACACAGTACTCCAGGTAGCTGCTGCTGCTGCTGCTGCTAAGTCGCTTCAGTTGTGTCTGACTCTGTGCGACCCCACAGACAGCAGCCCATAGGGCTCTGCCATCCCTGGGATTCTCCAGGCAAGAACACTGGAGTGGGTTGCCATTTCCTTCTCCAGTGCATGAAAGTGAAAAGTGAAAGGGAAGTCTCTCAGTCGTATCTAACTCAGCAACCTCATGGACTGCAGCCTACCAGGCTCCTCCATCCATGGGAGTTTCCAGGCGAGAGTACTGCTAGTAACATCTAACTGTTTAGAATCTGAACTTACAATATAAGGGTGGATTCTGACTATTATGAACATTTCCTTTTTTATATATTTTTATTTGCTTTCTGTGCTTACGGTTTCACAAAAATATAAACCAAAAGACTGGTGCAAAGCAGGGGAATCACTCTTTAGTGGTGAAAAGAATTGAAATCAGTGTATTATCAGGAAAGCTCGGTGAGATTAAGGGAACTGTAGTAGGGTCAATTCAAGTAGAACTGAGATACCAGAAAAATGAACTCTGTCTTTCAGAATAAATGGACAACTACCACAGGAATATGGGTATATGTTTCCCTGTGTGAGGCCAGGATCTATCAGAGAAGGGCAGTGGAGAGTGTAGGTTAGCAGGAGTGATGCTGAAAGGAAACCATATCAGAATAGTGCAGGAGTTGATTACTAGCTTCTTGAAGGTAGTGACAGTTTCTGACAATTTTTCTGTTTTTTGTTTGTTTGTTGTTAGCGATTGTACAGTGCAAGCCATGTAAAGGAACACTGTGAACTTCTCTGTGTGATGAATGAAAAGATTCATAATGCAGTATTCAGCTTTAGCTCACAGAATGAATGTACATTCTTCTGCCCATTAACACAAAGTGTAAGAATAATTTCTGATATGGGGAATAGCTTCTGTCAGAAGAAATAAGTGTCAATGTTCTCTAACTTTGCCTTGGAGGAGGGGGTCTCAAACTACACCTTCCTAGAGTTTGTTCAAACCAATAGAATCAGTAGTATGTGAAGCTGGGCTTGGGTGAAAACATCTAGATTAGACAGGGAATGCAAGTGTCTACTCCAGGATTACTGAAGGACAGGGACACTGTTCATGCAGATGATGCCGTTCCTACCCTGAAATAATCATAGCTCTTTCTTTAGACAGGTTTCTTGACTGTGGGTGATTCTAACCCCTCAGGGACATTATATATCATATATAATTTATAATGATTTATAAATTTATAGTATAAAATTTATAAACTCACATAAACTGTGAAATGATTACTATGAATACATTTAGTTAACATGAATCATCTCATATAGATACAAAAAAAGTAAAAAAATGTTTTTTTCCTTGTGAAAAGGACTCAGAATCTACTTCCTTAACAAGTTCCAAACATGCCATACAAACGGTGTTAACTAGAATTATCACGTTGTACATTGCATCCCTAGTAAATGTCTTGTAACTGAAAGTTCATACCTTTTGACTGTCTTCATCCAATTCCCCCTTCTATATTTTAATAATATGTTTTAGAATAACAATAACTTTATTAACTATATCGTTGCCATTTTCTTTTCTTGAAAATAAGATCTTTAAAGATTTAAATTTAACTGGTTTTGAGGAGATTTTATTTTAAATGAAGCAGAAACCACTCAATCAAACTTAAAATGGCCTTGAAATAAACTAAATGGATTTCTCTCAAATTGGAATCTCTAACCAATAGTAACCAGGCTGCAATTACAAGCAGTATTCACAACCTGGGCCTTCAGAGTACCAAATGGAGCCCTTGAGGCTGATATAGTAGATGAACTCATATTGGTTTGGATTTCATTATGCTTAATAACTATGATAAATGCCAGTCACGGATTCTTGCAAATTCAATCCTGGGAAAGTTTCCATAAAGATGTGACTCAGGTAAAACGAATGTGTTCTAAGTATCTAATCTACAGTGAACAATTTGTCCTATCCCCAAGGAATGAAACAGTAATTTCAAACACATGTTTGGGTAACCGGACAGTAAAGGCAATCTGAAGACTGCCATAGTAGCTTGTTTGACAAAACGGTTTTCATGTGTAGTCTCACTGGCAAGATTCTGGTCAGATAGTAAAAATGATCCTGTCCAGGGAGGAGAGGCATCAGTTAATTTTCAACGGTGCCCAACTGGGAACCACCAGTACTTTGGTGTGACCTCACCGAGCCCCAGATGGTCCACGTGAGCTTCCTCATTCACATAAGAAGTTGTGCCTCAGATCAAGCCTTTCCTCCCTCCCTCATCCTTTCTTTCCCCTAATGTGTTCGTGGGGAGATCCTAGTGGCTTTGACGTTGAAACCATGCAACTAATGGCATATTTGCAGACAACTGACAGATGGAAAACAGCACAACCTGACCCAGTAATTGAAGGTACATTGCAAAAAACTCTGCATCAATGCCAGGAATCATACAACTATTACCCTTCCAAAAATATGATGATTTAAATGCAGACCATTTCCCTTTATTAAGACTTAGAGTAACATCACCTGATAGGATAATGAAAGAGGAACTCCCCAGGTCAGTAGGTGCCCAACACGCTACTGGAGATCAGTGGAGAAATAACTCCAGAAAAAATGAAGGGATAGAGCCAAAGCAAAAATAATACCAAGTTATGGATGTGACTGGTGATACAAGCCAGGTCCAATGCTGTAAAGAGCAATATTGCATAGGAACCTGGAATGGCAGGCCCATGAATCAAGGTGAATTGGAAGTGGTCAAATAGGAGATGGATGGCAAGAGTGAATGTCGACATTCTAGGAATCAGTGAACTAAAATGGACTGGAATGGGAGAATTTAATTCAGATGACCTTTATATCTACTACTGTGGGCAGGAATCCCTCAGAAGAAATAGAGTAGCCATCATGGTCAACAAAAGAGTCCTAAATGCAGTACTTGGATGCAGTCTCAAAAATGACAGAATGATCTCTGTTGTTTCCAAGGCAAACCATTCAATATCACAGTAATCCAAGTCTATGCCCCCACCAGTAATGTTGAAGAAGCTGAAGTTGAACGGTTCTATGAAGACTTACAAGACCTTTTAGAACTAACACCTAAAAAAGATGTCCTTTTCATTATAGGGGACTGGAATGCAAAAGTAGGAAGTCAAGAANATATAATGGGATTTCTTTTACATACCAAACTTCTATGATATGTGATTAGACTGCCATTGTTCTTATTCTTTTGTTATAAATGATAACCATCTGTTATAACACAAGTGCTAAAAGTGTCTGCACCATTTTCCACAATCTATGAAAAGACAAGGTCTTGCCTTGGAGAATTTACAATCTGTAGCAGATGAATGTGATCCACAAGACAATGGTATTTAACTGAAAATGATTTAGGTAGATTAAAGACATCAATTTTCAGGTCACTTTTTTTTCTCCTTCCTCCCTCAAGAAGAAGAGTCTGCAGGTTTATAATTTGTTCTAACCCAGAAAATGAAAGCGCTCAATAGATAGAAGTGGGTATCACTGGGGAGTATGATTCAAGCCCCAAGAATACCACTGACAGAAAGCATGCATACCTCTTGGGCTGCAAGAACTGATCCCGTTGAGTTGCTGTATGATTTTAGCACACCTGGCACGATGGCAAGACTTCTTCCAGATAATATGCTGCCAGTGTTTTTACAACCAAACTTTTTAGGTAACACTTGCAAGAGTGGAGGACCAAGAAGCCTCTGAGACTCCCATGATCTCCAGTTATGATGGGAAAGCCCCTTTGGACTCAGGTGCATTCCCAACATTCAGCAACATATAATATTTGTTCTCAAGTTTTAAAAGGAATCTCTAGCTTAGAGAACAGTGCTATATGAGCACCTGGCACATCAACCCCCCAAAAGCAATGAATCAATAATAATTACACTACCACTAACAATAATAAGTGGCTATTATTATTATTATTTGAAAAATGCCTGCTATATACCAAGCATGCTGAAGACTCTATAATAAAGCCTCAACATAACCCTGCAAATTTATTCTTGCCAAAATAGAAATTTATTTATTTATTCATTCACTTATTTGCTCAACAAAGATCTTTGAGTACCTGCCATATGTCAGGTGAGGGAATTAAAGCTCAAAGTAGCTAAAAACCATACCCAAGTTGCCTAATAGTATATATAATTCTAGGATCAAACCCAAACAAGGTGGCTGCAAAATTAACATCCTTTTCGTGACTAGTGGTTTCTCTCTCTTTCCCTCTTACACTCACACTCACATACACATATCTCTATTTCTAACCCTATCACAATTTTATCTCCATCTACTTCTTATTGGAGGAGAGTAAGCAAATAAAACTGGAGAAGGGTAGAGCTGTTTGTTTGAAGCAGTGGACGGGAGGTGGGAAGTCCCTTCACCGGGGCCTCCCCTTTTCCCCAGCACCAGTCCGCAAGATGCTCCAAGCAATCCCTTGTACTGAGCAGAGTGGTTTGGAAACCCTGGTACTTCACTAGGTCACCTAAGCAGGTTATCTACAGTACTTTCCAGATCATCTTAGATTTACAAGGACTTTTTCAGAGTTTGTTTCGATGATCCTAACATTTTGCTTAATCACCTATCTCAACTACTTGGGGTCCCTGCATACCTACAGAAATATGTTCCACGTGTTGCCATATGGCTATTAAATCAACTACTGGCCCGGTCAGCAACTGATTAATAAACAAGGTTCTGAATGAAACTTTTGACTTTATTCAGGTTATCTAGGATTTTTTTTCCCCTGATTCATTCTTCTCATCTGTAAAATGAGAATAACATCTTCATTGCAGTGTTTATTTTGAGCACTAAGCATATACTAAGCATTCAATAAATGGTAGCTCTTAACATTGTAAATTTATCACAAAGATTAATACTTTAACCCTTATAGTAGAAGCATTATACTGTTTTGGACATAAAAATTAAGGAAAATTTTTATAAGCTTGAGTATTTTTATGGGAGGATAAATATAAGGGTTAAGGGAATGAAATTAAGGATAGACAATGAGCAATTCAAGAAAATGGGGCTATGAATCCTAGAGATGGGGANGGAAAATTTTTATAAGCTTGAGTATTTTTATGGGAGGATAAATATAAGGGTTAAGGGAATGAAATTAAGGATAGACAATGAGCAATTCAAGAAAATGGGGCTATGAATCCTAGAGATGGGGAGACATCAAGAATACATCATAGAATCTTCAAATGTTTAGAGCATCATCAATGGAAGATGAATTTGTCCTGCTCTAGGAGAAGGCAGTGGCACCCCATTCCAGTACTCTTGCCTGGAAAATCCCATGGATGGAGGAGCCTGATGGGCTGCAGTCCATGGGGTCACTAAGAGTCGGACACGACTCAGCGACTTCACTTTCACTTTTCACTTTCATGCATTGGAGAAGGAAATGGCAACCCACTCCAGTATTCTTGCCTAGAGAATCCCAGGGATGGGGGAGCCTGGTGGGCTGCCATCTATGGGGTCTCACAGAGTCGGACACGACTGAAGCTACTTAGCAGCAGCAGCAGCAGGTACTCAAAAAAAACTGAAACATAGAAGAATAGATATACGGTCAAAGTGAAGTTGCTCAGTTGTGTCCGACTCTTTGCAACGTCATGGACTGTAGCCTACCAGGTTCCTCCGTCCATGAGATTTTCCAGGTGAGAATACTGGAGTGGGTTGCCATTTCCTTCTCCAGGAGGTCTTTCTGACCCAGGAATTGAACCTGGGTCTCCTGCATTGTTAGCAGACGCTTTACTGTCTGAGCAACCAGGGAAGTCCAAGATATATGGTAGGAAGTATATTTCGGTTCACTATTTCATAATTTAAAAGAGTTTTTTCTAACTATGTAACAGATTATCATGTGAACCAGCAGTCTTTAAACTGAGGGGCTTATGTCCCTAGAAGTACATTAAGATTTTTCTAGGGGTCTATGGGGATGTATAGTTTTAGAAGAATCATTTCCCAAATCTTCAACCTCTATGTGTAATTTTTCCCAAAATGTATCTATCTGAGATTAAAACTTATCCTATGTCACCTCTCTTTGTATTTCTCATACTTTATTGTATTAAGAAAAAACCTATGTTCAAACCTGTTCCTCAGCCTTACTGTCACACATTGCTCAGGGTGTACAATCCTTTGGGAAACCAACAAAGGAATACTTTAAGGATGTATAACTCCTGAGGAAGTGACAGCAAAGCAGAAAGTTCATCTGTAAGAAATATTGATAGGACAGTGCCTTATTTCATCCAGGTGACAGGCTCATTTTAAGGTTCTATATCTATCTATATATTGATTTATCTTAGAATTAGAATTTAGAAATGAAATGGTTGTCACAGGGATACAAATAGTCTAGTTTATTTAAATTGAAAAATGAATTTGGATTATTTTTCTTACAGAAAGTAAGCCTGATTCATCTATTTGAATAGACAATTTGAACTGCATTTGTATGATAGATATTATGGAAGACATATTCACAAACTGAATGAACTAAAACTATCAATCTGGATGTTTTAACAAAATATATTTAAAATACTTACATGATATGGGATATACAAGAAATTACATTCTTTGTAACTGTTAACTTATAATTTAAAAATTTTCAATGTCAAATTAAAATGTGCAAAGGGGTCTATGATTCCCCAAAATTCTTTTAGAGAGTATTCAGGGGAAAAAAGCTCTTTGAAGATTTCTATTCCAAAGTGTCCAGTTCCCGTGACACCATCTGTTCATGCGTGCCCAGTCCTGTCTGACTCTTTTGACTCCATAAAATGAATAGCTTGTGAGGTTCCTCTGTTCAAGGAATTTTTTAGTCAAGAATATTGGAATGTGTTGTCATTTCCTCCTCCAGGGGATCTTCCCCACCCAGGGATTGAACACGCATCTCTTGTGTCTCCTCAATTGCAGGTGGATTGTTTACCCATTGAGCCATTGGGGAAAACCCATGACACAGTCTAGGACACAAACAGAAACTGGATGCATCAGGGGTGTCATACAGGAGATTTCTTCCTAAAATAGGAATTTAAAACAGGTGGCTTCTCTAACTTTAAGCAAGGTTGCGAGTCTACATATCTTTATATACCCATCAGGGCATTTCTGATCTCAAGCTGTGTAAGTATATGCTTCATTCTTTTATATGTCATAATACAGCATTCTCCATTCAAGTCTCAGACCCATTTAAATCTGAGTTATTTGTACAGAAAGTCAAGATTCCTATTGTTACATTACCCTTGACTGGGAAATTCATTCATCCAGTGAATATTCACTCTGTGCCTAACATATGCCTCAAATTGTGCTAGGTGTTCAGTACATCAGTGACCAAAAGAAAAAAAAAAAGCCCCTGTAATTAGGAACCTGTATTCTAATTACACATATGTCCACATTTTTGTCATTTGGCCGAAGATAAAGAATGTTTAGTTCTCCTCTTTTTTCTAACAATTTTAAACGAAATACCATGCATGTCAAAAAATAGAATGTAAACTAAGTAGACTGATGGATGTGAAGCTAAGAGGGTGATGGGTTAGGACCAGCAGATATCAAGCAACCTTTAAGATCTTTGTGATCAACAACTCTCAAATGAGAGTTTTGGGTCATGATCAGAAATCCACTGGCATATGCTTCTTTCAATGCTATAGGTTGTGAATCTGTCTTTCACAAGAAAGATAAACAAAATATTTCCACCATGCACAAGAAGATATGCCTAAACCAGAGTTTCTTGATCTTGGCAATATTAGCATTTGGAGCCAGATAATTCTTTGTTGTCTTAGGCATGGGGTAAGCAGAATTCTAAGGATGGTCCCCCTTGGCTAAGCCCCCCTCATTTTTCAATCAAAAACTAATCTAAGTACTATGAAATGATTTTTTGGAGATTAATTAATTCCCATAAAGTTGACCTTAAAATATAAAGATTATTCACATAGGCTTGATTTGGTTAAGTAAACACTTTTAAAAAAGAGTTTTCTCTAGCTGATAACAGAAGAGGAAAACAAAGTCAAAGCACAAATTCACAACAACATGCTATTATGGCATTTATTATGGATGGCAGGGGACATAAGCTAACTAATACAGATGCCCATTAGGCTTAACAATGTCTGACAGCCAGCAGGGAAATGAGGACATCAGTCTGACAACAGCAAGGAGCTGAATTCTGCCAACAACCTGAATGATCTTACAAAAATATTCTTCCACAGAGATTCCATATAAGAGCCCGTCTTGGTCAACATCTTGATTTCAGCCCTGTGAGACTCTAAACAGAGAACCTGCTTGATCACCTCTCCCAGTTCTCCAAGATTTCTGATCTATGGAGCTCTGAGACAATACATGAGTGCTGCTTAGAGCTGCTGTGTTACACAATAGGAGGCTAACACATACGTTTAGCAGCATTCCAGGTCTCATTCCACTAGATACTCCATACCCCTCCCCAGTTGTGACAATCAAATTTATCTCTATACATTACTAAATGTCATGAAGGTGAGGGTGTGAAATTACTGTGGTTGAGAACCTCTGGCCTATACATATAATCTCTCTCTGTACAGTTACAGAGACAAAAATTCAAAGAAAGAGGTGGGCATCTTGAGCCCTACCCATATTTTAGGACCATTCCAATTACTCTTTTCTCTGAATTATTGAATTTGGCCAAGACAGGATCTGATGTAGAGTGAGGAATTCTCTAGCAAATCAATCTGCAGCAACTTTTAAAAACATTAGGTCCTAAGGATCAATCAAGAGTGTTTGGAAGGGAATAAATAGTGCTAACAAAATTGTTACCTTTCATGACAAATGAAGGTTCATGCAAAGAAAGGGGAAGTAATCTTGCAGGATTTGAGTATAGGTTTGTATTTTGTTTTCTGTAACACAAAAAGCTCACAGCAAGAGAGAAACACTTGGCTCGGGTCACAGATCTGTTGGTGGGCGCATGATGTTCAATGCTCTGGAAGAATCCAGTGGAACATGTGATAGTAAATGACATTCCACATTGTGGGTGGCCATCTCAACTCCTCCTGTTTCTTTCTTCGTTATGAAGCAAAGATTATTGCATTTGTTTTGCAAATCAAGAAAGAAAGCCAAACGGCTTCATGGTTTTCAAACTTTCATCTCTTATACTTTTTTTCATTGTTTATATATCATTTTATGCTTGAAAAGAAAACAAAGGAAACAATGTGAATATGGCTTTAAAGGAGTCTGGGAGTTACCAACCCTGAAGTATGACAGACTAGAAAAGAATATATGAGACAGCTTAGATTTCTTCCTGTACTCTAAGTTAATTTTCCTCTATATCAGTTGCTGTCAGCTATGTTTTTATTACTATAGCAGACAAAAGCAATAATGAAGTAGCAGAAGGAGCATGTTGAAGAGGCACACTTGATATAATCAAATGAGTATGTTTGTATTTTTATTTGTTTCATTGAAACTTAGATATTCTCCAGAAATATCTTTTATGCCACTGAATGAAAAATCAGGATGTTTTGTATCACTTTTAGCTAAAAGACACTCCTACATCCTTTTATTTATTTATTTTTATTCTGCCAAGGTTTTATTTGTATTTATTCTTTTAATATAAATTGTAAATCAGAACATAATGTCAATTCAGTAATTAGACTATCTAGTCTAAGATATAAACATTTAAAAACTGATTGATTGCATATTTTCTCTTTCCTCACAGCTTGGATTTATTTTTATTTATTTTTTTTTATAAATTTATTTATTTATTTATTTTTTAATTTAACTTTACAATACTCTATTGGGTTTGCCATACATCGACATGAATCCACCACAGGTGTACACAAGCTCCCAATCCCAAATCCCCCTCCCACCTCCCACCCCACAACGTCTCTCTGAATCATCCCCGTACACCAGCCCCAAGCATCCTGCATCCTGTATCAAACATAGACTGGTGATTCGTTTCTTACATAATAGTATATATGCTTCAGTGCCATTCTCCCAGATCACCCTGCCCTCTCCTATTCCCTCTGAGGCCAAAAGTCCATTCTCTATGTCTGTGTCCTTTTGTTGTCTCACAAACAGGGTCATAATAGCCAGGACATGGAAACAACCTAGATGTCCATCAACAGATGAATGGATTTATTTTTAAATGAAAAACTTGTTGCTATTGTTGTTCAGTCACTAAGTTGTGTCCGGCTCTCCAGGTCTCCCTATCCTTCATTATCTTCCAGAGTTTGCTCAAATTCATGTCCATTGAGTCAGTGGTGGTATCTAGACATCTCATCCTCTGTCACCCCTTCTCCTCTTGCCTGCAATCTGTCCTAACATCGGGGTCTTTTCCAATGGGTCAGCTCTTTGTATCAGGTGGCCAAAGTATTGGAGCTTCAGCTTCAGCTTCAGCGTCAGCCCTTCCAAGGAATATCTAGGGTTGATTTCCTTTAGGATTGGCTGGTTGGATTACTTTTCTGTTCAAGGGACTCTCAAAAGTCTGCTTCAGCACCACAATTCAAAAGCATCAGTTCTTCAGTGCTTAACCTTCTTGATGGTCCGACTCTCACATCCATACATGACCACTGGAAAAACCATAGCTTTCACTAGATGGACCTTTGTTGGCAAAGTAATGTCTCTGCTTTTTAATAAGCTGTCTAGGTGGGTCATAACTTTCCTTCCATGGAGTAACTGTCTTTTAATTTCATGGCTGCAGTTAGCATCTGCAGTGATTTTGGACCCTCCCCAAAGTAAAATCAGCCACTATTTCCACTGTTTCCCCATTTATTTCCCATGAATTGATGGGACCGGATGCCATGATCTTTGTTTTTTGAATGTTGAGCTTTAAGCCAACTTTTTCACTCTCCTCTTTCACTTTCATCAAGAGGCTCTTTAACTCTTTTCACTTTCTGCCATAAGGGTGTTGTCATCTGCATATCTGAGGTTATTGATAATTCTCCTGGCAATCTTGATTCCAGCTTGTGCTTCATCCAGCCCAGTGTTTCTCATTATGTACTCTGCATAGAAGTTAAATAAGCAGGGTGACAATATATAGCCTTGACGTACTCCTTTTCCTATTTGGAACCAGTCTGTTGTTCCATGTCCAGTTCTAACTGTTGCTTCCTGACCTGCATATAGGTTTCTCAAGAGGCAGGCTAGGTGGTCTGGTATTCCCATCTCCTTCAGAATGTTCCACAGTTTGTTGTGATCTACAGAGTCAAAGACTTTGGCATAGTCAATAAAGCAGACATAGATGTTTTTCTGAAACTCTTGCTTTTTTGATGATCCAGCAGATGTTGGCAGTTTGATCTCTGTTCCTCTGCCTTTTCTAAAACCAGCTTGATGATGAATCCTTACTTTGTTGATTCAGACCAACTTTAGTTTTTGTTGTTCAGTTGCTAAGTCGTGTCCAACTGTTTGAGACTCTATGAACTGCACCATCCCAGGCTTGCCTGTCCTTCACTATCTCCCATAATTTGCTTAAAGTCATGTCCAACTTCAGTAGCAGATTTGTTTTGTTTTGTTTTGTTTTTGGGGTGTAAGTGAGTTTTTATTGGGAAGGGAAGTGGTCAACTTAAACAGCAGCAAATGAAGAGTGAATAAGGAAACTCCCTGTTGTCACAGATACACAAGACCTCCATCACATATGATACAGGAGGCATTTAAATCTGATGCCCCAGCCCCAAAATGACGAATGTTTTTCCATTCAATCTAATACTTCTGGATTCCTACTAAAAAGAAATACATTAAGAGGATGGAAAAGTTACTTACGGAAAGGAAATTTCTGAAGAAGAGTAAGGGAGGGAATGTAGAAATTAAGAAGTTATATATGTAGAACACTCTTTAAATTGTAATTAGCTACATTTTCATATCTTCACAGTAATACAAAACACAGTCACTTGCAGAACTGGTTCAGATTACTTAAATACCAGATACATTCTTAGTCTTCGACATAAGTGTTTGGAAGTTACTTATGTTTGTATGAAATGAAGCTATTAATTCTTTTCTACAGCAGTAACTGCACATCAGGAAAGCTAAGACAAACACAAATCAAGGAATGGAGTTTTCCCAAAACTNTCAGATACATTCTTAGTCTTCGACATAAGTGTTTGGAAGTTACTTATGTTTGTATGAAATGAGGCTATTAATTCTTTTCTACAGCAGTAACTGCACATCAGGAAAGCTAAGACAAACACAAATCAAGGAATGGAGTTTTCCCAAAACTGCAGTGTGAAATGACTATAAACAGTTGATTCCATACACATGAATGGGTTTCTTTGCTATAGGAAATCCAAATGGAGTAAGGAATGGAGATGAGTAAAAAGGTTTCAAGGGGAAGAAAGATGACACCCTGTATGCCCTCAGTTTTCTGCCCCTTCTGCTGCATCACATTCTTCTCCTGCACTGTCTGATGTCCATAATGTGAGGTTGTCTCTCAGCAGCTGCATGATGAGGGTACTGTCTTTGTACGAGTCTTCATTCAGTGTGTCGAGTTCTCCAATAGCCTCATCAAAAGCCGTTTTAGCCAGTGTGCAGGCCAGTTCCGGGTTATTGAGGATCTCATAGTAGAACACAGAAAAGTTAAGAGCCAGCCCCAGCCGGATGGGGTGTGTGGGTTGCATCTCTTTCTTGCTTTTATAGAAAGCCTCTTGGTAAGCTCCTTGGGAATTATCTATCGTTTGCTTCCGATCATCACCACAAGCAACTTCAGCAAGGTACCGGAAGTAATCTCCCTTCATTTTCAGATAGAAGACCTTACTCTCTGGATTAGTTGCATTGGCTATTAAATACTTATCCAACAATTCCAGGACCGTGGTGCAGATAGACCTCAGCTCGGATTCCACTTTCTCCCGGTAGTCCTTGATCAGCTGC